>JNET01030498.1:0-12338 GCA_000697455.1 Basidiobolus heterosporus B8920 | reverse complement strand
TGGTCAGTGTCTCAGCTACTCAAAAATTCCCACTTCTTTGTATACTAAAAATCCATTTTGTCGTAGAAGATGGAGGTTATATATATGGTCTAGTGAATACTGGAAATTCCTGTTTTTTGAACTCAGTTCTTCAGGTATAACGCGTGGTGTTCACTTTGACTTTTTTTCAACTTTTAGTCACGGATATTTTTTTATCGTTCTCAATAGAGTCTCGCGACCTCCTGTTATTTAGAGGAATACTTGAGCGATATGGAAGAAAGAAAAAACTTATTCAACTGTAAAGATCCAGTCGAACTACCAGTTTCCAACGCTCTACTAAACACTTATACTGGTACTTATACTGCTAATCAAAGAGTTTGTGCTCGATTCCATGCCCTCATTAGCCTTGTTTGTTATATAGTTTTGAATCAAAAAATCTCCAGACCTAAGGCTTTCAGGCCTCGTCTCGTTGTTGAAGCGCTCAGAAGTAATCGTCGAGTTGTGAACCAAGAGCAACAGGTATGGTTTACTCCACATGTTAGCTTTTAGTATCGACTTAACCTTAGTCGTTCGTTTAGGATGCGCAAGAGTTATTCCAAATTATATCTTCAGCTTTAAGTTCAGAAGAAGCCAATATCACATCCTCTGTGCAGCCCTTGCTCGATGTTGGTTTTTTAAAAGGCTCCTTTGCCAAACAAAAGGTTAGGTTCCAGGTGAATTATTCACATTGATTGGTATTCAATTCTAAATAGAGCCAAATCTTAGGCCTCTATTACCAACCCATCACCTCACTCAACTGCCATTAAGAATCCTTTTTCCGGTCTTCTTGCCAGTAGACTAGCATGTGGACAATGTGGTTATACAGTAAGTTACCCACCATGTACATTCAGTTTAACAATTCCTTTCTAAGCGTTTATGATATTTCAGGAAGCTATACGACATTTCACATTCGACAATATTTCGCTTACATTGCCACACAAGGTAATTTGATGTATTTGTACTACAAATGTATTGCAAGCTACTAAATTTCCGATTCAACTGGTTCTAGAGAGTTTGCTCGTTGGAAGACTGCTTGCGCTCTTATATCGAAATTGAAACTTTAGAAGACGCTTCTTGTCGTAGATGCTCATTGAAGGCTACATTGGCTGAATATGATAGTAGAATCAAGCAGATTGGTACCAACCCAAAATCCAAAAAACTCAAGAAACTAAAAGAACAAAGAGAATTCGTGCGTAGCTCACTAACATCCAACATTGAGGCAGAACTGGTAACACAGCAAGAATCACCAACTCATTTTATGAATCGTAGGATACTCACATCTTTGAATCTTTCTAGGGAGATATCCGACTTATTCGGTCAGTGCCCAAGATCTCTACCAAACAAGTCATGATTGCGAAGGTTTGAGCATTCTTTACATGATTCAGCTTGTAATAGCTATTTATTCGATGTTCCTTAGCCCCCGCCCACTTTATGTCTTCACCTCTCCCGATCTGCCATCAACCCCTACGGGTATATCGTCAAAAATGGGTGTCAAGTAGTATTTCCAGAGTACTTGGATTTATCGCCATTTTGTACGACAGGCCATTTGAATACTCGTCCGAACCTTCCTCTATCACTGCCTGATGAAGAGAGTCAAATCAGCTACAAGTACCGTCTACAAGCCATCATTGTCCACTATGGAGATCATTCATATGGCCATTTTATTTCGTATCGTCGTAAGCCCGTTTCCAGGGACGCAGCCCCCGTTGAAGGAGAAACATTGCCTCCAGCGTCAGATGAATGGTATTTGGTCTCGGATGATCATGTTGAACTTGTACCAGTAGAACGTGTGTTAGAAGCAAATCCATACATGCTATTATACGAACAAGTAACCAAACCACGGAAAGAATTTCACAGTGAGACCACTTCGGTCAAACGTACCTCTACGTTAACTCAAGAATCACCACAAGTCACTTCTAACCACCCACCATTCTCACTGAGATCTACATCACTCACTTCTTCTCAGCTCAAGACTATGAAGGCTTGTCGCAAACGATCAAGTGTTGCTTTGATTCAAAGAAGCCCGGTTACTGCCTGAATGGGATTTAGACCTTGATCCCTTTACACACATACACACGCCTTACTTCCTCTCTCCTACCGTCTCCCACCCGAAACATACATACCAGGCAGCTTAGATTCACCACACACACAAACACAAACACACATCAACCATTCGTTACCTACACTTTTAATACTACAAACCATTGTACAATCTATTTTATATCAATATTTTGTTAGTAAATTCTGGGTAATTCCCATGAATCAAACAGATTCATAGCTTAGTGATGTGAATTTCCTCTCCTCTCCTCTCCTCCCGTTTCACTTCAATTCGTCCAATTCCTTAAGATTCGGTGGTGATTGAAAAGGATTTTTATGTAAAATTAGAACTTACTTTTTCGACCTAATCAATCTTCAAGTCTAGTGAAATATGGGTGGGTTGTGGCAGAGAGGGAAGAGATAGGGTTAAGGAATGGAGACAGGGGAGGTAGTGTGCTAATGATTTAGAGGGGAGTAGAGTAGATTCAATCGACTTGGTTAGGTTCTAAAATGCACAAAAGACTAGGTCGGTTGGAGAACGATATGGTAGTAAGGTTGAAGAATGAATCGATTAAAGGTAGAATGTTAGGAAGGAATCAGGAAATTCTATTGTTGACCGGTGAGAGCATGCAAAATTTCCGTCATTTCTTCACGAGTTTTGGGCTTTACTTGGAATTCTGGTGGGCTAAGGACCTGTTGGAATACTTGAATCAAGTGCTGAGTGTGGGCCATAACGATAGGATTATTTGCACGAATCAAGGTGAACAGACAGCGATACACTGGCTCGTTCTCTTCATAATCACGACGAAGGGGTAGAGCTTGAATGAAAACGGGAAGGACTTGATCCATTGGAACTGCCTCTGGATGAGCCATGATCATACGAGCAAGTGCACCACATGCGTTATCAGTCATGTTGGGTAGTGCTTGACGTTCAAAGAGTGGATGAAGTCCCATAAGAATAGTCAAGTATTGACTGGACAAATCAACGGAGGCATTCTCACAAAGGACCCCGATGGCGAAGGCACCGTTACTACGTACCTCCTCCTCTTCATCATGAAGTGATTTCAAGAAGAGATTCAACAAGTCCTCAGTAAACTCAGTCACTCCCTGCTTTAGTCCAGAGCAAACCTCACCAAGGCATCCGATGGCCATGGATCTATCAGAGACAGGTCTAGACTTCTTGTAATACTTCTTCATATGAGGGATGAAAACTCTGGCGTACTGAAGGAATTCTGGGCCAACAGTCTGAGACAAAGCACCGATCACATCGGAAGCGGCGCTGATCAACAAGGCATCGTGTTCAGCTTGCTCTTCCTCGTCCAACAGACCGTCCTCATCCTCTTGATCCATTTGACAGAGGGCCTTCTTCTCCAATACTTGGAGGATGTGAGTGGCGACAGCGTCCAGGTTATCAGCGATGAGGGCAGGGCCAACATTCTTCAAAGAGGCAACCAATTCGTGGCAGATCTGAATCACCACCAATTTGTCATCCTCCTCCTCCCACATTCTCAGCACAGTGGGGATGACAAGCTTAATCATGGAGTCTACATTCTCATGAACAGGTGCCTTAGGAGGTAACCCAGCGACCCAGTCAGCAGCATTCGACATCTCATGGAAAGTATTGAGGAATTGGAATAAGGATCCGACGACTGCTTTGCGAACACTATCAGAGTAATGTTCGGATAATTTTACCAGTTCTTGCACGGAGGCTTCCACGTAGGGCAAGAAGCTGGAGCGAGTGTTCTCAAAGATCTCACCGAGTGCATCGGCTGCGATCTCCTTCTCATCAGCAATGGCAGAGTTGAACTGGAATGCTTGCTCGTCATCTTCATCATCCATATCTCCAGTACCCAAATCCTCTTCACCACCAATGAAATCATCCTTCTCTTCAGCTTGACAACTCTGGATCAATTGGGGGACAATGGTGTTAAGGTAAGGAGCTAGGTCATCTTGGATCACACGGCCAATCACCGCGAAGAAGCAGTAGGCACATTCTCTGAGTCTGGAGGATTCGAACTGCATGCCTTCGGTGGCATAGTGAATGAGTTCATTGAGGTGAGGTTGCACTTGTTCACGACCAACTGCTTCAGCGATGGCGCCGGCAGTATCGGTGGCAACTCCTCTGAGCATCATCTCTTCGTGGTTACCATTGATGGTCATCATGTGCTTCAATCTAGCAATAACTTCTGGGAAGTATGGCTTGAATTCCTCACCAGCAGCATGAGCAGCCGAACCAATGGCTGCAGTGACGGTAGCCTTCACTTCGAGACCACTATGATCCAACAAGAACACGAGCTTCTCCATCAACTGTGGGAGATATTGAATGACATTGTCACCGAGACCTTCGAGGATGGCATCCAATGCGTTGCATGCTTGCTTGTTGGTCTCAGTGTTGGGATCGTTCATGAGATTCAAAATTAATGGCAACAAGGTGGCGTGTTGTGCGGCGATTTCCTCGTCAAGTTCATCGGCAAGGCAACCAAGAGCCATACAGGCTGCTCTTCTGACAACAAGGTCGGGGTCTTGGAGACCGGTGCAAACCAAAGGAAGAAGATCGTTGATCTTGGGGCGAAGGAAATCTGCGCAACCCTCAATGGACACAGCAAGCGACATCATGGCAGACTTTCTGTATCTAGGATCTTGATTTTGCATGTAAGCAAGAACGTGCTCGATCACCACGGGGAATACTTGCTGTGGTGGAAGATTGGTAGCCAAGGCATTTAAAACCTTGAAAGCAGAGCGAGAAGGTGAATCTTCATCGATATCCTCAGGATCCTCTTCGACACCAATGGGCATCAAACGTTGAATAATGGGGCCAACCAGTTTAAGTCTTTGAATTCTAGCTTTCTTGTAGACAGCTGCCCACATCATGAAGGACAAGGCCATGACTCTCATAGATCCATCATATTCTTGGTTGGCACCCACGCCCAAGAAGAAGTCAATTAGTTCAGCGATATGCTTGGAGAGAAGAGGAGTT
Organism: Basidiobolus heterosporus B8920; assembly: GCA_000697455.1. Taxonomy (NCBI): domain Eukaryota; kingdom Fungi; phylum Basidiobolomycota; class Basidiobolomycetes; order Basidiobolales; family Basidiobolaceae; genus Basidiobolus; species Basidiobolus heterosporus. The sequence goes on along the minus strand of JNET01030498.1, from coordinate 7,306 downwards.
TCCAACATAAGGATAGAGTCGAAGACTTCAAAGCCCTTAGAGGCAGAATCCTCATCACTATCAACAAGGCATTGTTGCAATACTGCAACCATAGCAGGGACGAGATCCTGGAACATCTTCACCTCTTCCTTATTTTCGGGCTCAATGAAATCAGCAATTTTGCCCAATGCTTGCAAGGTAATCACTCTAACAGCCTTGCTTTCAGGATCAGCGATAGAAGCCTTGAAAAGTTCGAACAATTGGCGGATATGTTCTTGGAAGAAATCGGCGATAACTTCAAAGAGAGTGAAAAGGATGTAGACACCGACCTTAAAAATGTAGCCAATACGAAATTTAGATGAAGAAGACAAGGTTGGTCTTTTGGGTCCGGTTAATTACCTCACGATGTCCAGCATTAGGACTGCTACAACACTGGTAAAGAAATTGAATGAGGTCAGTCCATTTGTTGGCGGGGAGTTCCAATTTGGCAATGGACGAGATAACGCGAGCAGCAGAATGACGAGTAAGGGCTCTGTGTGGTACAAGACAAGTTAGGCTGTAAGCTGTTAAGAGAAATAGATGGAAATCATACGCACTGAGGTTCTTGAACGATGTATTCCAACAAGTGAGTTTTAATTGTTTGCTGCAAGCTTTCATCTAACTGAGGCCAAAACTTGGAGGTTCTCTTTCTTAATTCCACAGCAGCAAGTTGTCTGATCTATAGAGTAAGCTCTACGTTAACTAAGATATTCGAAGGTGGAGTAGCGTTGACCTATGATAAATACCTGCCAGTGAGGAGACTTCTGAAGGATCTCAACTAAAGCAGGTATACAATTGGGAGTGGTGTAGTATTGAGTGTTCAGAGTAGAAGTAGCCTTTGTAGAAGTAAAGTCAGCCTATTACAAACTAGAACCGCACGGAGGGGAAGAAACTTACAGCTCTAATTCTAGCAGTATCAGCAGCTCCGAACACTAACTCATTGAGAAGGGAATCCAAACCGGCAAGAAATTGTTGCTAAGAGGTAAAAAGTCTTAATACAATTCTCGTTGGTAGATACTACTTTGTTCAGGAGAACTCACATCCATCTCGGCAAATGAAAGAAAGGCAACTCTCAAAGAAGAAAAGATAGGAGAAGGTCGAAGCAAAATAGCCAGGTATCAGCCGTGTACCAGATAAACACTAGGTGGTAGTGGTCCATGCTTTGCTGAGCAATATTTTTTTTACTTTTTTTTCTGTTTCGGTCCAACAAGAATTGATTTGACCTTTGGTGTTCATTAAATGGTAGATTCAGACTTTCGTGGCAGCAATGATATTATGATATGACTGATATATGTTGTACAAATTTAACTATTGATTATAATTAATCTTATTTGACCAGGTCTTAAATTGAACAGTTTACTAATACAGTTATATACATAGAAGATGTAAATGGATTAAGGACGCTCCAATAAACCGGAGATTAGTGTGTATGTAAAAAATCTGAATCCTTTGCTAGAGCTAGGATTTACAAAGCGAAAGTTCTAAGAAGTAGACAATTATACTCCTCACTCTTGCAGCCTCTTGGAAAGAGAGTTGCCAAGAGAGGGCGAGGATGAGGATGCGGGTGTAGGGGATTCTGACCGTGCTCTTTTCTTGGATTCCGCAATCAAAGAAATAGTGCTTATCTCACTTTGGGCGGTTGACACTGACGCCAAAGCATTGAGCCCAGCCAAAAGATCATCCGACTCCCTATGGTTCCGTGTTGGTGAATGGTTGATATCATTACTTTCGGGTATTGGTTTATAGCCATGTTTGCTCTCCTCTTGATGAGCATTGCGAAAACTCGAGGGTGGGAAGATTCCCATAACCGGCCCCTGAAGCAAGCGTTCATCAATGGTTCTTGGGGAACTATCTGACTGTGGTGGTGATGGGCTCCCTGCGTTGATATTGGTATGGAATATGGGCGGTCTGGGTGCGATTGCAATTGGTTGGTGAAGGATTGGATGGCTTGAAGAAGTTTGAGGTGTGGGTAAGATATCAACAGCCCTCCTTATGGGTGTTGGAGTTTGATAGGCACTCTCGGCATTCGCAGTGTGCGTAGGAGTTCGAGTCGGAGTCGCCGGCCCTTGCGACGAAGGTACACGTATTTCTGTTGACAGAAACTTGCTACCATAGTTTGCTTGTACACTTCCATTCTTTAAAACCTTGATCCAGCGCTGCCTACATTGGTGATAGCTTCGTCCCGGTACAGCTTTAGCCACTTGCTCCCAATTCTTGCAACCATTAGCAGCTACGGCTTTTCTTAGCAACGCATCCTCCTCAGGAGTCCATTTGACATAAGGGCTCCTTCCTTTTCTCTGGATTCCTGGATATGTTGGATTTGTAAAAGAAAATTGGGAAGTTGAGGAGTTTGGGCCGATTGCAGAGTTGCCAGGCTGAAACTGCTTATTTTGCATTGTTTGTATCGACGACATTATCTCTTTGTTCGGCGAAGGAGAAATCGGTTTAAACGCTGGGCTGCCTTTAGCTGAGAATTCCTGAGAGTGAGATATAGGCTTCAATGCTGGCGCTTCGAGTTTAGGAATTAATTTCTTCGTATGACTAGATGATGGAAGTACAAGAGAACGCGCTCTGTTTAGTATGCTGGTAGGAGTAAAATGGTTCTCGGGGGAATCGGGTAGCGTGTCCTCCTATATCGTTTTCTCTGTTAATTGATACCTCAGAGTGTTGATGAATAAGTAAACTAAAGCAAACCTGAGATGACTCGGACGATCGCCTGTTTTCATTGTCTGGCTCCTGCACGGAATCAACCGAGAGATGTTTAATGGAATTAGATAACTGTTTTGAGGCTTGGTTTCTTACATTTCTGGATTTGAAAGGGTCCTCTTTCTGGAGGTTCTGCTTCACAATTAACTGGTCCATATCGGGTTGTAGCGCGGAAGCGGTAACCAACCGCTTAATAGGCGTAGTGGGAGGGGTACCTTCATTGTCAGATCCCCGAGGTGGTGAGTGTGTTTCGTGCGAGAGTGTCTGGTCAGCTAACAAGAATAGGTTTTCGAATCCAGATGTGGATTCAGAGTAAGTCTGCAAGTTACTACATTGAGTCTAAATAATATGATGGATTTAGTGGGCGATTGCTTGCAAGGATATACATCTAGTAGCTTACACTTGCATCGTAAGAGTGATGTTTCTTCATTTTTTTGGGGCGTCTTGACTACCCGCATAATTTAGTTACTGAATTGACTCTCAGTGTCATGCTAGGAAATTGTACCTTTGTCCGGGAATCTTCATATCTAGCTAACCGCTGGTAGGTTTTCTCGAGTCTCTGGCTTAAACTGGAAATCACCTGAGATTGCAAATTGTTTTCGACTGTTGTCTGTAGACGGCTTTCTTCGTCTCTGTTCTGATAGTATTTTCTCATGCATTGCAACTCTTGATTATCACTGCTAGCTTCCTCTTGTAGTTTTTCCAGCTGATTGAACAAGTTATTAATCATTCAACGGTATTTCATCCAAGACGTATCATACTTTTGCTGAGAATTCATCCCGTTGTTTCCTTAACGTCTCCTCCAGGTAATGCGCATAGTCAAGGGCTTTTCTGAGCTATTTAGACAGAATTGAGGGTTAGAGTAAAATTTCTGAATTACAATTGTAATTTATCTACCTGCTCTTTGATGTCGCTTTCTGCACCTTCGAATTCCTCATTTTGAGGCTTTAAATAAAATATTAGTTTACTACTAACAACTGCTTTGGCAGCAAGTCTTTTGCGCGTGTTTATACCTCTGGCTTTACCCCAAGCCTCTCTTTGATACCCTCTACTATAAATTCTTTTGATTAGAGGTGTAAGTGTGTGGTTTAAATACCATTTTCTTCATCAAAATACTTGGTGTACCACACTGGTCAGCAGGTAATAGAACAATATCAAGTTTCCACTGCGCGTTTTCCCCATGATGAGCAATCTGCACAGCAAGGGAGTTCGGTCAGTCATTAGCTTGAAAGGAAAAATAAACTCATCAGCAAGAAATCGTTTCACCTGTTGCTTGACCTGTTCAAATAAACCGGCTAATTGCAAGTCGATGTCCGATAAATTAATATTTATAGACAACTTGCTGAGGTTGTTGTCAGTTTCCGAATCTATTCAAATATATCACAACATATTAGTGTGTGTGTTGAGTACGTTTTTTGTGCTTCGAATGACCTTTGTACGTAAATAAAGTAGGCTCTTCGGAAAGTTGACGAGAAGATAGTGGCATAGTTAAACTCGTCACACAGTCAAACCAAACGCAATATGGTAGTAAGTAGGTAAATACAAGGGGTGAAGGCAAAAGGGGGAAGGGCAAAGAAGTATAACTAGTAAGAAAGTCAAACAGAGAGAATTAGTGACGTGACATGTTTTTACATTTGGGTAAATTTGTGACGGCGATGGATTGGTGGAAGTAATTTCGGGTTAGGGTTTGGTCTAATAAAGCATCTGAACTACTGCGTGCTCCCTCCTCTTGAACCTAATTCGTCTCCTCATTTTCTTAATCCTTTTCTTAATATTAAAAGCACAACACAGGATATCCTGGGCTGCTTCATTGGCCGGAGGTTGAGCTCTCCATGCTTGTAACACCAAATCGTCGTAAATCCCGAAGCCAATATCTGCTAGTGACTTCTCCAGAACGTGAATCAACATTTCAGACATGAAGAGAGTATTGGTCTGTTGTGATTGGTCCGATTTAAAGGCGAAGGAGATGAGGGAGATGTTGTATCCTGCTCAGAAGGGTAAAGACCGTGGTAAAGACCTGCTTGTCAATATTTGCATTTTCTAAATATTCCACTCCAATCTCCTTTTATTGGCTATCTGGGACTATTGTGTGAGACAGCTCTACAGCAAGCTAACCTAACCATTATCAGCCAATGGCTTTTATACTCATGTTAACAATATCCTTGTTCCGTGGAGACCATTGGGATCATTTGGTATTTGTGCCCTAACCCTAACCATAACCATAGCCTCAATCACCATAAATCATTGGTGCGTATTGATGGTGTGTTGATGGTGTTTGCTGATGGTGTCAACATCTTCTGCCATGCTGGTGGAAATAAAGAAACGAATATATGAATAACTAAATAGTGCTTTATTTAGAAATTAAAAGTCTTATTCGTCTTTTCTATACTCGATTTTCTCAACCTTGACCTCGTCGTCTATGAGTTGGTATACGTAGGTGACGACAGTTGTTCCTTGAATATCCATGAGAACAAAGGATGGTGTGGTATCACTAAGTAGTTACGGTATTGAGTATGATAATTAGTATTTTGTGGCCAAGGATATTATTGATGTTTATCCTACCCTGCTAAGCCGCTGAAGGCTCCAGTTGCGCTACCAGGATTAACGAAGAATTTCCCTTCGTATTCAAATGCCTCAAAGCGATGAGTATGTCCCGATAGTAAGATATCAACGTCCATCTGACGTGCAACAATACCCAGTGATTCAGTATCTCCCCAAGGAATCACTTGATGGCCATGTAAAACGCCAATCTTCAAAGGACCGTGCTGTATAATCCTAGTCAAAGGCCAAGAATTATTCTGCGAAGATAACTTAGCTATTGACTTCACTAAAATACTCCCTCTTAATAGATAAATACATACCTCATCATAATCGCCTTTAACTATATTGACATCGCTCGATACCGTGCGGAGATACTCAAAAGTTTCCTTATCACAGATGTTTCCGGTACAGATGATTTGTTGAATTTTCCCCGGTACCTAAAAAACATACTAAGAATATGAATGGAGAGCAAAGCTTTGAAACCTCCAAGGAAAACCAATTCCCATCAAAGAAAATCTCCAAAAGAAATTCCTCCGTTACTAACCAACAACTTCTTGAATTTTTGAGGAAGATCGTGAGCACGGTAGGGGATGTGAAGGTCACCGATTACGAGAACTAACTAAGAAAAAGTGACAAAAGTGAGAAGAGAGGGTTGTAGGTAAATGAAGGCTTAACCAAACAAGTATAGACTATATTGAGGTTCTTCGTTGACAGCAAAGAGTTTTTCAAATCACTAAATCTTTTGGCTTACCACCATGTTTGGAGCTCTTAAAGGCCGTTATATATCGAACAAAAGTAAGTGAGTTAAGGGCGAAGTAGTTAACGCTCCAGTTATGTTAGAAAATGCTTGCTTTCGAGCTGAATACTGAAAACTTGACTCGAGTAAACGTCGTTGATTTCACCATGCCCATTAACCAATCCCTTTTCACCAAACTATACGTTGATTTTACTCACATAATGAATAATTAATAGTTTGCACAAACCATCATAAGTAAACATACTTTTAACTCTGCTGCTTTGTTGTATATCAAGATACATGATCATTGTTGATTAATTGGTGAGATTCAAATGTTTAATCAAACACCAAAGGCCTTTAATAGATATAAGCAATAATTGCTGCAACAATACTAACAGCTATAAAACTAGGACCAGTCTGCTTCATGGCGCTGCTGGTGGTGGGTTTAGGGGTAGTAGAGGAAGTAGATGATGAAGATGGGGCACTGTTGTTGGTAGAACTACTACCCGGGGCCGGGGTTTGAGTTGGACCTGGAAGAGGCGTTGTGCCTGTGGCTGTAGGTTCAATGGAGCTAATGTCAGAAGTCTTAACCAAACTAGACTCGGGAATTGACATAGTGCCGCTAGGTGAAGTCAAGCTGGATTCAGGAATAGACATAGTTCCGCTAGGTGAAGCTAAGCTGGATTCAGGGATGGACATAGTTCCCGTCACAGAAGTCCTCATCAAGCTACTCTCAGGAATCTGCATAATTCCAGTTTCGGAAGGAACAATTGGAGCAGGGTCGATGATTTCTTGAGCGACGACTGAAGCAATACTCAAAAGACTGGAAAGAGCCAAATTAGAAATACGCATGTTTATTTTTGAAAGGTCTGATGCAGAGGAACAATTCACTCTCTGGAAGCCAGACACTGCCCTTATATAATGCAGACTGCCAGTTGTGGTACTGTTCCAGGTAAAACCTACGGCTGTGAGAAGTACCAAGTACCAGCATATTTGTGTGACCCAGCCTACTAATTGCACTAATATTAGCATTGTAGCTAACACTCAAATCTAACCCTAACACTCAAATTTCATCGAGTTAATATCCCGCAGCTATGCCACTCAAGTAGATTGATGGTTGTGCGTCTGTTAGAATCCCAACGAGTGGATGATAACTGTGAAACAAAATGACTATCTTCACACACACCCAACGTTCTCATTGGCTGCGCTCAGTTATCTATTTTATGGATGTAGATGTGCTTATCCAAGACGATTTGAACGTAACAGTCGGCGGAATACTGATGGGTACTCGCCTTTAAGGTAAAT
>JNET01030488.1:0-18861 GCA_000697455.1 Basidiobolus heterosporus B8920 | reverse complement strand
CTGCTAGTACTTACCGGCCTGCTAATTCTTAGAAACTCAGTCTGGAGAAAAAATGTATAAAATTCATGGAAACTCAGTCTGGAGAACAATGGTCAACATTGTAAATCTGTGTACATTCATGTAAATTCGTTGACGCACATGTCTTTCACTGTGTAATTGTATAATAAACTGGCACACATAACATCCCAATCTATTAACTAGAATTGGCCAAAGCAGATTGATAGTATCTGAAACATCTCACGAGGTGTGTGATATAAGCGGGATTGCCAGGGAAGGGAATTCATGATTTCTGCATATGTCTAATGAGAATGTTATACCATATTTCCTTTGGTATTAATCAAGTAATGGATATGATCAATAATTACCACTTTGGCGATATTTTTGGGAAGAAATAGGAAATTGGAAGGTTTGTGAGCTTCCTTCGATAACTTTGATTATACATATTTTTCTTCCGACAAAGCTCAGACTTTTACTACAATAATGCACGAACCTGCTATAAAATGAAGTCACCGGCTTTACTGTCATGCACATTTCTTTAGTGTATGTTGCCTCTATAGTGATTTAATATGCCCTCCATGCTTCAGCATCATTCAGAAAACATTTCAAGTGCCGTCTCAATTACAAGTAACACATCAACCAATAGTAGTGCATCCTCCTGGCCTGCTACATCTTATTCATACCACGGACTCCCTTTCCAGATCGAATACTTACAAAATGCGCACCTGATTGTCGTGAAAGCTCCCGGGCTATCAGGCTACTCTCTAATAGAGGAGTCAGGTGTTCTAGGGAGAAAGCACACATTTTATGACGGAAGTCAGGCGCCTGTGTATCACATCAAACCTCATCATGTGCTCGGATACATCGAGATATCCAGCCCTATACTTAATACCCACCTTCACTTTCCATTTCCAAATCTCGATCACAAAACATACTATTTCCATATGGATGGTGTCAGGTACTCTTGGGAATATGATGGCGATTATTTGAAATGCTATAATGCTGTTGATATAGTGATAATTGCACAAATCTATCTGGCAAGCACCACCTCTAGCCATTCATCGAGTTATTCAAATCGCCCCGCTCTAGTTAACCCCAACAAAAGAACAGCCCAACTAGTTATAGTTCCTCAAACTTATTTCAAAGAATCCAACCAGAGTTTACTTATCCTCACTAGCTTACTCATTCTAAAGCATTTAATATGGCAGTAGTTCTATTACACTAATCCATCAGTAAGAAATATTGTACATAACCTGAATAGAAGTTAGATTGATATCCTGATTATACTAAACAAGGATTAAACATGAAATTCAACTTTACACAAAAATATAGTTGCTATTCATAGTAGTATCAATACTTAGGCCTACTTTTACTTTATGTAAGCAAATGCTTTCAGATTCATCTAGAGGATGAACAAACAGCAAATAGGCCAGATTGTGGAAAATGGCGGGTAATTTAACCAATGAAAGAGTATGGAAATTCATTAGCTTCAATATAGTTCCACGATCTTTCAACGGGAAGGGAGAAGTACCTGACGGTAGTTCGGCTTAAACTCCCGAAGAATTGTACATAGACACGACCATGCAAGAACCACTAACCCATTTCTTATACAGTTGAAAGATTCAATTAGTTGACCAGTTTAACCACGATATGATGTATAATATTGACGGGCTATGTTGACGGGCTATATATTTGCCCATATGGCTTCATTATCGCATGTCATCACTTCGAAATTCTACGTGAATCTATTGCAGTTTCTATCGGTATTGATAATGAGTTCCGTAGTAGCTTTCTATTTTCTATGATGTCAGATGTCCACTTATGGTTATAGCAAACCTTCGTTTTTCGCGTACTGTTTTATGGTGACGGTTGTAAACTAATTAGGATGGTGGGATGGTTAGTGAGTTCCTAATGAATCCTTAAATCATTTGGCGATGATTCCTAATCCCATCCATTAGCACGCATCTACTAACACGCATCTACTAGCTAGATTGTAACCGAATGGAGAGATCGGATCCGTAAATTCGAATCAGAAGATTCTTTACTTCATTCATGTGGAGCATATAATCGCACGATCTTAAATGGAAATGTGGTATCAGATTACTTGTTTTGCCGTAGCTATTTTGGCAGGAATGGGTTGACAATCTGTATCTCCCTAGGACAATGGGTATATAAGAAGTCTTGCGACCTAAGCTCAAAGTATTATACTGAAAATTATTTCATCATGGCTAGCCAAGTACTACAACATCAACCCGCCTCTACGTTTGGCTACAACCAACACCACCACACTACACCACAAAATCAGCCCGAGTTAATGATCTTCAAATGTGAAAAGAGTTCAGACAACGTAATCGTACGCAGGGGCGGAAACATTCAATACGTTCTTAAACGTCACATTTTTGGAAAACGGTACAGCCTCAGTACAGAGGATTCCAAGAACACCCTTATTCGCGCTATCACCCACAGGGTCGTTGGATACATTACCTTTAAAAGTCAAGTGTTCGCTCTTAACTTTAACATGTCGTTTCCGGAATTCCCTCGCGGTGTGTATACATTTGATATAGACGGAGTACAGTATCTCTGGGACTACGAGATGAACTCGCATTTGAGATGCTTCACTGTGAAAGACATGAAGTTGGTAGCACAGATTTTCTCCAAGTCCATCAGCCCCCGTTGCTCTCAAACCTCCAATATATCTCAGGAAGAAACTCGATCCACTGCCTGGAGCGCCAAGTTAGCCATAGTGAAAGATGTCACGGTGTCTTCGGGAACTCTTGCCTCAATCACCATGACAGGTCTGCTGCTCATGAAAAAGCAAATATGGTAAATTCACGATCGGATCCCTTTGTCAATATATTGCTGGTGCAATAGGTCACCAATAGCACTACCCTTTTCATATCTATAGATCTTTCTTTTTTCCCCCAATGTAAAATACCCGATTTATCGTTGTTTGAGCTAGTTGAAAGCTCATGCACAATTCACAGCTAAATTCATAGTTGATTTGAAATGTTTATATTCGATCATTTGTTGTTCTCTTTACTCAACCTCAATGGTTTATAAAACTCTAAAACCCATTCTTGTCGTTATATTGTTCATAGATCTTTTCGTCGTATTGCTCATAAGAGAGACTCAATGCTGCGTATATAGCCAATACTTGGTATCGGAAAAGGAACTCATGCAAAATTTAACCTTAAGGAAACCTAAATATTAAGCCATCAGCTAAACAAGCAATCCAAAATGTTCGAACATTCTAGCTGATGTTGGGTGGTTTCCACCAATCAACAGTCGGGATTTTGGGTTGTTTTGAGTGAAAAGGCACCAAGCTGATCCAGAACTGCCCGAACACTTACTAAGAGTAGTCCTAGTTGGATGCTTACTGTTTGAGGAATCATCGTGGCACTTTCCCATCGTCCAGCCCCGAATATATCAATCCTCATTCGAGAAACCCCAATACCTGTTTGCTTATCGCCCAACCTCCTCTGATCTTCCCTCAACGCTGGATTCTAGTACTTGATTGACCCAGACATGGCCGAATAAAAAAGGTTGGAAACGGGCCGTTCTCGGGATGATTTTGCCGTCACACAGAAGCCGTTTTCTTGGATTGTTGTGTAGGAAACTAACTTGATTCATTTCTCATGCCAAGTAGCACACCAACTGTCAAGAGGATTCACTAGCCACAGTACGTCACAGGCGCAACTGTAAGAAATACCTGAGTCCCTTTCTTAGTCCAGTGAAATATGATGTGTCACCTACCTGGGAAAGCAAATATTCGTTCACACACTTCCATCGAACAGTTTATATATTTAACAGCTGCCCAACGTCGTTAGTTGACCTTGATTTCTCATTTAATTCCTCTTGTCAATACCCCTACACATGAGCCAAGATTTAGAAACACTCAGAAAGCTACGAGGCCACTCTGCTACCCCTCTGGGCTTGTGTGCTTTCGCTATGACAACATTCGTAATGGGTTGTATCAATCTTGGTTTCTCCACTCGCATTCCCAGCATTGTAATTGGATTATCATTCTTTTATGGCGGGTTAATCCAGGTACTATATTTTGTTGAGTGTGTTTGAGATACCGATTACTTACGGGCTTATATCCATATAGTTAATTTGCGGGGTTTGGCACCTTGTTTGCTGCAATCCATTTGAGGCAGTCCTATTCGGATCTTGGGGTGGGTTCTGGTTGTCCTTTGCGCCCATAATCATGCCTTCCTGGGGAATCCAAAGTGACTATTTGGATGGGAATTTTGCGATAGCCAGCGGCTACTTCAACATAGGTTTGTAAAGTCTCTAAAGCCTCAACACTACACATGAAAATCACAACTGATACCAAAACCCATATCCAAACAGGTTGGGTGATATTTGCTCTATTGATGCTCATGGGATCCATTCGGGCGCCAATTACAATCCTTCTATTGAACATATTTGTGGTCTGTAATTGCACTGTGCTTACCATCGGCACATTCACTGGGGTGCGGACATGGATCCGAATTGGTGGTTTTTGTGGAATTATTGCGTCTTTACTTGCCTGGTACAATGCAGCGGTTGGTCTTTTAAACACCAGTAACTCGCTCTTTCAACTCTCTGCCGGACCATCTCTATTCCCAGTGAGGTGCAAAGAGAGACTGGGCTCCAAAGGGGCCGTTTAGATTGTGAGTACTTCTTGATACAAGTGCCAATTCCTCTGTACTCTTTCATTGTATATTTTTGATTGATCTTTGAGTAGAGATATCGTTAGCCACTTAAGCACGATTTATTTGTAACGATAACAATCCAAAGATTCTTTTCCTTTATGACCTAACCATTTTCATCCTAGACTAGCAACAAGTGCATATTCATGTAGTTGAATGGTAGGAATTATTGTGCGTTATTTCTCCACTATTTCCCATTATTCCCCATTATTCCCCATTATTTCATTTCGTTTCGTTTCACTTTAAACATTAGACAATTAAAGATACTCGTGGTGGGTTCCGGGGATGGTTGATCCATCATTTTAAGAAACAGAGATCATGATCACCATCCTAGAGCGTCACCTGCGGTACAGCGTGAACATGACATTTGATTAGCAAGTGTGACGTGATCCTTTTTCATTAAATGCCGTGTTAAACATGATTGCATCACCAAGCTGAGTGTAGTAAATAGCGCAGTTAATAGATACGTACTTTAAAGCTGAGTATTTAACACAGCGGGATCTCGGCAGATTTCTCCAATTCATCAACGGATCTTTGATATTTTCAACTATTCTGAAACTCTGAAGCATCATTTCATTTTCTTTCCTAGGGCTTTTTCCCATTCTCATTTCCATTACTAGTCCTATTCCAATTCCAATTTCCCTTTGTCTATTCCGTACATCCAGTTTTTTAAGCGTTTAAACATCGTCACTTTATAAACCATGGTCAACCCACTTCCTAGTGATCTTGCCGGCGAATGTAAAAAAGCTGCCAAAATCGTAAGCAGTTTTATAGGTATTTCGGGGTATACTCAAACACAGTCTTTTTTTCGACCTTTTGACCTTACTTCTCTTCTGGTAGACACTTCCTCCGGAAAGGGTCCAGATGCTATTATTCCACCCAATATTTTAAATAATGCCAAAGGATTGGCCATTTTCACGGTGATTAAAGCTGGTTTCTTATGGTCAGGCAGAGCTGGAACCGGTGTGGTCGTTGCTCGGTAAGTATTCACTTCTCCACCTGAGCCTTGGTTTTCTACACGGTTGCTAAAGTTTTGTCTTAAGTTTACCCGATGGAAGTTGGTCGGGTCCTTCATGTATTGGTACCGGTGGCATGGTATGTATTCATTATTTTACGGGGGATATCAAATATTTCCACTTACGGTATATGAGTTTTTAGGGTTTCGGTGGTCAGATTGGTGCGGAAGTAACTGACTTCGTCGTGATATTGAACACACCTGATGCTGTAAAAGCCTTCAGTCATGGTGGTAACGTTACTCTTGGTGGGAATTTATCAGGTAACTGGTTTCTTAGACGCTAAGTGGAGTAGAATTTCATGAGACTAATATTAGTAACTAGTGGCTGCTGGCCCTGTCGGACGTAATGCCGAGGCAGCCGGAACCGTCGGTAATTTCGCCGCCATTTATTCCTACAGGTATATTTGGAATCAAGCTATCATGACATAATCCATTCCCTAACTTTTCTTTGAATCTCATGATAGTAAGACCAAAGGACTCTTTGCAGGTACTCCCGATTTAGTACATTGGCTTGAGAAGTTTATTTTTGACCTAGTTATTTCCTTTTAGGTGTTTCGATTGAAGGTTCAGTCATTGTGGAAAGAAAAGATGCCAATGCCAAATTTTACGGTCGTAGAGTTACTGCTAAAGAAATTCTATCTGGTACTATTCCTGCTCCACCAGAGGCTGGTGTCTTAACTCGTGCTCTGAATATTAAGACATCCAGGAGCAGCTATTCCTCAGCCAGTTATGCCGCTAGTAATCCTTATGCACCTTCGGGTGCCGAAGGGCTGAACAGATCATCATCAAACGCATCCACTGGTTACGACAGACCCAACTCCTACACTAATAGATTCTCCAACCCAGCCGATTCTAAATCTGATTATCCTCACCAAAATTCACGCCAGGAAACCAACCAGTATAACACCCCACCAGCACCTCCTTACTTTGCTGGCGGTTCACAAGGTAGCTCGTTGCCGTCAGCGAGAGGCAGAGCAGTTCCTCCACCCCCACCTAAAATGAATGAAGAAACTGCCACTGCTTTATACGATTTCAATGCGATTGAAGTAGATGATTTGCCACTTAAACAAGGAGATACCATAGTAATCCTCAAAAAGACCGAAAGCCAGAACGATTGGTGGAGAGGAAGATGCAATGGACGCGAAGGAAACGTAAGTAACAACCAAGTTTATCCATATATTCGGAAATCTATATACAAAAACGTTTAACCTTACTTTTAATCTAGTTCCCGGCTAATTATGTGCGATTAAATTAAATTTCAAGACTTTTCTTTAACAATGGACTACATGTAACGCCATAGGATATAAGATCTCTTCGTAATTATTCACCATTTTCGAAGTCATGTTGTGATTGAGGGATATACAAGTGTACTCTAGTCTTTTTAAATAATCAAATAAAGCACACTTTATTGTAATGTTTATTTGATGAATGAGTGTAACATAGATTTATTATTATATCTACAACAATCAACACGAACAAACAGCATAATCTGAGAAATCGTTACCCCCTACTTAAGGTACGTAACATTTAAAGCGTCCATGAGAAATAAACAAGAAGCGAAAGAAGTGGAGTAAATTGAAAATACGAAGGATTAGTTAGTGTAAGTGAAACATTTACTTTCATTAAGGGACATGATAAAATTGGATTGCTTGAGCTTGAACTTGAACTTAGAGAGGAGAAATGAATCGTCTTTTTGTTGAGTCCATTCAGCCAAGAAGTACTCATTCTCTTTTGATTTGAAATCGGGGAATTCAATGGAATGTATATCAAGATTTGAAATTCCATTGATCATTCGAATGATACATGGAGTCCTTGACCTCTCCACAAATTTCTCCATTTCTCTTTACAACATTGATAATCTACATTTCTCCCTTACATAATCACTGGCCTGTAATATACAGTAGACATGTACTAGGGAAGATAGCGTGAAATATGAGAGTTAGGATAAATGGAATTGATAGTGTGACTAGGTTGTACATAAAGGGAAACTTACTTTTTGACGATATCTTGTGGTTCCTGCGACTGCCATCACCCCATCTCTGATGGAGCAAGCATACAAGTGATTTAGGACAACGTGATTCGGGACTGGTAGTGCCATTGGATCATCGTTCGACACGGTGGCACTATTGAGCAGGACTTTTTCGAGGTGGGGTGGTAATATTGGCGGCTTCTTGGCCCCCTTCGGATCATTATTTGAGCTAGATCCTTTTGACGAATCACTCTTCTCCATAGCGGTCAAGTAATCAGGTATGATATTTGAATAACTTCCAGATGGTGAACCAGGTAAAGAAGCTAAATAAAAACCGTTAAGAATACATGTCATTCATTTCAAATTAGAATTCACGTGAAAGTGAAGTAAACTAGTGACGAACCTGGACCATTTTGATTCTCCGAAGGATTCTCGCCTTCTTGATTGCATTGCAGTCCAGATATTTCGTCTGCAGTGGGAGAAACATCAATAAAATTCACTAAATTTCCATCGGCGTCTGGGGCGATCAACAGGTCATTTGAACACTTCCATTCTTCGTCCACGATAAACTTTAGTCTGTGTCTTCCAGGTGGAAAATCGATGACCGTAGTAAAATCGCTAGTACTGAAAGGTTCGTGATAGGTTATTAGTCTAAACAGAGGGAACGAAGGAATGAAAAATGGTGATTTACCTTCGATTAAGTCGAATCTTATGTTTCCACCCGTTAAAGGTTCCAGTAACGTAAACGTTAGTTCCTCCTTGCGACCAAGCTATTATAGTTGGTATACGAGGAGCCGGTTCTTTCGAGTCTATATAAAAATATAGTTCAATATACGACAAGATTAAAAATTAGTAAATAGTCAAATACGTACCATTCGATACTGGACCAAAGCCATGAATGACTTTGACTTCGGGGGAGATCGATGCTGTTTATCATTTTGAAAGTAAATAAATGGCTTGTTGTATTCAAAAAAAACCAGGACCAAACACGTACCTTCACTCTTAGTTGAACCTCCTTCATTGCTAGGAAAACTTGAAGGGAAAGAATCCGGCTGCAAATTATGTTTACCAGTTGAAAGAGAACCAGTTCTAACAGCCGAAGGATCAGCCGGTAAATCGAACTCATCCGTAGACATCAACGGAGAACCAACGAAAGGAGAGTTTGAAATGTTTGGTTGAAACTGCGGTTTGTTCAATAACACTTTACGAATGGAAAGTGGTTTTGAACTCTCCGGTAGAGTCCTACCATTATTGTTTGAACCCCCTTTTCCGGTTTTTGAGACTCTTTCTGGTTGTTGGTTATTGTAGTGGTCTTGTGAGGTATAGGTAACCGCCTCAGGTGCCTTATTCTCCAACTGAGATGAATTTGTATTCCCCATAGATTGCTTAGAATTATGGACTTTTCAATTAACACACTACAAGTAATGATAAAGTACAAACAAAGTGAACCAACCTATTTGCTAGTGGTTTTCCAAAACCCCTGTAGTATCGAAAGTCAGATATTCAAGTAGTACAGTTATTTCTTGTGTTATTTCTCTTGACTCTTACTCTTACACTCACTACAGAATATTCACCCTAAATAAAGACGTATACAAGTTGCGAGGAAATTTTGCCGGTTGCTTATTCTTCAATAGGGAATATATATAGAAAGATAGAGGCAGCATATATGCATGAAATTCAATCCAAAATAGAGCCATTCTCTGTGTTCATCTATATATTGATCATTTTTGTAATACGATAAGGCCAATGAGGTCATATTATCCGCTCCGATTGGTCATTGAGTAAGCGATGCTTGGGGATTAGATGGAAATCGTACCATCAGGACAACAATATTCAAGTCCTTGAGCATTTACGCAGAGAATCGCACTCAGACCCACAAAATTACATACAAATTAGAGTGCAAACAAAATTGCGATTTTATTAAAATACTAAGTCTCTCAGCGGAGAAATTAATTAGAGCAAAGTTTACACTTAAGCTCTGATCACTTGCCAGACACGAATCTGGTTGTCGGTGTAACCAGAGAACAAGGTGTTACCATCAGCGGACCAAGCAAGGGAGACACAGTAAGGATCATTAGACTTGCGACCAACGCCAACGAATTCAGGACGGAGCTCATCAACAACAGACTTGGATTCGAGATCCCAGATCTTGATGCCAGATGTGGTGGCAGCGCAGAGCCAGTATCTGTTGGGGCTGAAGACCAAAGCGTTGACTTCATCTCCGGCTTCCAAAGAGTAAAGGTGCTTGCCATCGTTAAGATCCCACAACATAACAACACCATCCTTACCAGAGGTAGCGCAAAGGGAACCATCGGGAGAGATGGTGACAGTGTTGATGTAGCCAGTGTGGCCAATGTGGTTGGTACGGATCTTGCACTTGGAGAGATCCCAGACCTATGAGTGAAAGAAAATAGATCAGCATTTGGATGATTAAAGGTTATTCGAGGGATGCTTGAAAGAGGGTGATCAGAAAATGGTGATTGTTTGTCTCATAGTAAGGAGCGACCCTTATCTCTGAAGTAGCAAATATATTCAAACATCATGTACCCTCAATTCGAACAAAAGTTTCCAGACAAATACATACCTTGACGAGCTTATCCCAACCACCGGAAACGATGACAGGGTTGGCAGGGTTAGGAGAGAATCTAACGCAAGAGACCCAGTCGCTATGTCCGTTCTCGGTAAGGTTGTACTTGCACTCACCAAGAGTGTTCCACAACTTGATAGACTTGTCACGACCACTGGAGACAATTTGACGGTTGTCAGCAGAGAAAGCAACAGACAAAACATCACCGGTGTGGCCAACAAATCTACGGGTGGTGACACCAGTGTTAAGGTCCCAGAGACGAAGAGTCTTATCCCAAGAGGCGGAGAGGGCGAATTGACCATCGGAGGAGATGGCAACATCTTGAATGAAGTGGTTGTGGCCGGTAAGAGCCTTACGAGGAACACCATAGCTGGATTCATCGCGGGTGAGGTGCCAGATGATGATGGACTTGTCTAAAAAAGAGTCAGTATCGCATTAGGATGAGCATATGACGTGTTTACTACTACATACCGCGAGAAGCGGACAAGATCATATCAGGGTTCTCGGGGGTGGTTGCGATAGCAGTAACCCAGTTGGTGTGACCTGGATTAAGTCAAAAGTAAGCGTGTATTCAGTTTATCTGTTCGAAAACACAATGCATCCATCCTGCGGAAGATGCATCGAAAGAACATCAGAAAGAACATAGTCAAAGCAAACGTACCTTGAAGAGTTCCACGCAAGATAAGAGAGTCCATAATGCTGCAGTAAATAGGCACTTCGCGCCAAGTAAAATAACAGCCAGGTAAAAGGAGGATAAAACAATGATCGATTACTTCTTTATAGGTCGGCTCGTCGAATCCAAATGGTTACTGAGAATCGAATTCCCTTATCAGGAATGGAAATTAAAATTTTTTAATGTTCATCGATTTGATCCTGACACCTGCTTCACTTTGGATTCATCAGATTCCTTATGGCTGATGTTTTGAAAGCTTTTGATATTCGACTAAAAATCGAAGGCTCCAACCTTACCCAGATCCTCCGTGGTAAAATTTGAGGAATATAATAAATAGGGTCTGTGAGTATTGCTTGATTTTACTCAAGATGAATCGGTAGCTGTGTTATATTCAAATCGTGAAAAATGATTGACTGAACAATAATAATACCATTGAAACAGAGGTAGTATATTTATTCAGCAGAAAAATTCGTGATTTACATCGGAAAAATATTACATCTAAGTAGAAACATGATAATTACTTTGCGTTTTGTGATTTAAACACCCTGAACAACTTGAGGATAGGTACGGCGGATTTGTTCGAACAACTCGGGTTGAGATCTTTGTAGTGCTTCAGGATCCTCAGCTAAGCAAACAAACGTTGTTGCGGTGCCACTTTGTATGATTTCTCCGACTAGAGCAAACAAAGAAAATCCTACAATAAATCCGAAAAACACAAACACTGTGGTGAAGTCGGCATTGCCGTTGATTTCGGATTTAAACACCTGGACGAAGACATAGGTTATAATTGAAGTAATTGTGGCCACCAGTAAACCACCCATGGTTAACACGTTTCCAATCAAGCTATCGTTGATAATTGCTTCAATCCCACGGTCCTGTATAAGTCTCCAGGTGTCTTTGGCTGCTTGACAATAAGGTTTGCCATAAATAGCAACTTGAGTGAACGCGTAATGATTAAAGTATGCGACCATTCCTTCGATCCATGAGAGCAAGCACTGAGCACAACAGGCAAGGAAGGCAGCAAATCCGTTATCCGAGTTACTCATAAGTTGACGTAATATTGCTCGTACTGTTCTAAAGAGCGCAATGATAAGAGAACCAAATGCAATACTGCCAAAAGATGTTGTGCATGCGCGCTTCAGAGAGGATGGAGTGGGTGAAGCTTCCGCTTGAGGAGTGCCGTAAAAAAAGTAATAAGACGCGAATATACCAGATACAGTTACGTGTACTAAATCTTTGAGCAACTGTGTAGTCCAATACAAACTAAAGCAGCAGTAAATGAGGACAATGATCAGCTTGGCTGGAGGTGAGCATTGTTGCACACGGTTGCCATTTCTATCCACTACAGTTCTGCACATATCGTTGCCACCAAAATAATCGTATGCACCAGCGATCGTGAAGCTCCACCATACTGTATAAGCAAATTGTAACAGAAGACCTACAATAGCCACAAATATGGATCCATAGTACTTTCTTGTCACTCCTGACACTGTTCTTAACATGACAGTTGCAAAAGGTATGCGCGATTTCCACCAGAACCAAGCGAGAAGGTATAGAACGCCAAAGACTGCAAACACCACAGTAAGGAAATACTGACGTACAGTAGCATAATAAGCTGCTGTGGCGAAATAGAGGAGCACCGACAGGAAGAATGAAATTCTAATTAACGCACCTGGAATCCTGTAATATCAATAATTAATAAATATTCATCAGTATTGGGTGGATCTGTTCGTACCTTTGCATCAGAATGATGTAACTTAATGACAGTACAAATCCAATGGCACAGATGGCCAAGAGTAAAAGAGCATTATGCCAGGTCAATAGCTCCTGATTTGTAGATCCATTATTGTTCTGTGTTGTTTGGGTAATTGAGCGGATAGAGAAGTAGCTAATAGCTATGAAGGCACCAATATGTAACCAAAAGAGAATTGCGGCCCAAACATCCTGAAATCCCGGGTTGGGTGAGAATTTATCACCAGCTGAGAAATTCTGGCCAGCATCTTCGTAAGTAGGAGGGTTATGAGTTGGAGGAGGCGGGGGTGGTTGATATTGACCAGTTTGAGGGTATGGGTTAAAATGTGGTTGTTGAGGAGAAGAGTAATGTTGTGGTGGGGGTGGGTACGGATCCTGGGTGTAGGCAGCGCCTGGTTTCTGGTTATAGTAGCCAGACATGTCAGCTTAAACAATAATGCGAGGGATTAAAATGTTAAAATGTAATATGAGGATGTAACTGAAGTGACAGGTGTACATCTTGAGCCTTCAGAAGCTTTATATAATACTGAATCTGCTTCATGATGTATATT
Source organism: Basidiobolus heterosporus B8920 (assembly GCA_000697455.1). NCBI lineage: Eukaryota > Fungi > Basidiobolomycota > Basidiobolomycetes > Basidiobolales > Basidiobolaceae > Basidiobolus > Basidiobolus heterosporus. Next base: position 5,623 of record JNET01030488.1, on the reverse strand, counting down.
GAGGCGACCAGAAATAGCCAGTCATCCTAAGCCAATCCATATGTATCCAATCAACTTAATGACCTAACATTTTAAGGTAATGTATGATGACTGCGCGAAACATTGGATCTGTTTCAGAAAAAATAGCATCCTTTTCAACGAATCAAGTGTGGCTTTAAGAAAATGACATTGAGGAAGATAAATATTATTTGCGAGGCTATTATATTTATTCATTAGTAACCTATTCACAACACTACTCGATGACTAAGTTGCCAAGACCCTAAATGCCATTCAGTGATATTGTGCATTCAGCATTCGCCCAAACAATAATTAGAACTAAGAGATCCCCAACAATCGTAGCCGCCATCACTATCTAGGGTTGCTTTAATGTGCAGGTCTATGTTGCTTACAACCTACTAAATCGAAGGTTTGTAGCAAACAAACTGATGAAGTAATCACTGTTTGGATGCACCGAAGAGCAAGGGCTAAAGCTAACGATCACATCGATAAGCTACGTGATGCAAACTATATATACATGTAGTGGTAGAGTCATTTAATATAAATGTAGTAGATATGCCACATAAATATTGCGTAATGTACGTATTTATAGTGACAAGTGACCGGGATTTATGTTAGCATACGGTGGATCATTCCAAGGTTTTTTCAGTTTGTTTACTGTTGCAGTATAGACTAACCTAACTGTAAACGTTATCCAAGGTACTTGACACAGCCTCCCTTTGTATTTGGAGGTCTTTCCTTTCTCTATGATGTCAAACATCTACAAATATTTCTGATTTGATCTGATCCCAGCCAATAGCTTCTTTAAATTTAGACTTTATAGACACTCAGCCAAGAATAGAATTCTGAATTTCTGTTACTACATTATTTATGCTTAAAATTCATCGAGAATAATGGAATCGGGCTATTAACAAGCTAGTGATATTGTGAATAGTAGTATTTTTATATATTGTTCCTACAATTTACCGTCACTAAACTGAAGGCTTCTTTACAGTCTGAACTTGTTTGTGTACGGCGAATTTTTCCAGACTGCTACCATGACTATTTCTCCGAAACTTCTTCTTGGTTGTCCTTATTGCAATATAGCTTCTGGTAACGAAAAAAACACTTTGTTAATTTATGATGTACGCTGCTCTTACAACTTTGTCTTTAAATAGTTATCTCAATTGCATTTACTTTTGTAGGATTCCAACGTTTGTGCTTTTCAAGACCCAAACCCTGACTCAAAAACCCATATAATTATACTAAGCAAAGTCCATATTCCTGACTACAATAGCCTCACAGAACGTGACATAGATCTCAGTACGTATTCCACGATTCCGGTTGTTCCTTTCCTTACGTACCAACTTTAACTGACGTCTATACCACAAACTCCGTTAGTCGAGCACATGCAAACTGTAGGTAGTAAACTCCTCGACCAGATAGTTGAACCTGATACGCCTACGAGGTATTACAAAAATACGGAAACCTTATGTTTTTATCCGAGAATCTAACAATGGTCTATCTTTAGGATGGGTTTTCTACCAAAATCGTTCTCCAGGGTAGACCACTTACATATGCACTGTCTAACTTTACCTCTTACTTGTGGTTGGATGCGCAGGTTGCTCTACAAACCATTCGTTTTCTTTGATAGTAAGGATCTGATCGGAGAGGTCAAAGAAAGTTGCTATAACTTATAGATCAGACTACATCCGTCCAACATGCCTTATTCTTGATTGCCTTTAACAATATCTCTCTATTTAACATCCAGTTGAGCGTGGACTGACCAAGACCGACTTGTATTGTAGATATTCATGGTCGCGCATAAAAAAAGCTATGACTTCAAATCACACAACTGAATGTACTAGTAAAAATAAACGAACAATATTCTGTAACAGAGGAGTTTTATCTGATATTCCGAAAGCAAATGAATCATCCTGATGAAAATAATGCTTTTCTATCTCTGACCAGATACCCACACAACTTCCAGGATCTAGCAGGAGCAGTAACCTCTGGTAAACCGAGATGATGGATTGTTTACGCCTCATTTGGTTTCATTTTCTAATTGAAGATATTAGCCGGAAAAGTGGAAGACTATTACAAAGCCATTTGGTCATAGGCGGTGTTTAAAGAATTCTTTGGGGTGATCCATCTCCCCATGTCATATAATAAGGCTTGATATCATAACACATAATGCTCCACTATAAATGGCTATGAAAGGCTTGTCACTAACACTAGGAACTCCTTATTTCACAGTGAGATGAATTGAAATGGTACCGCATCAATATATTAAACAGATTTATGCACGGATAGGTAAAATATAGGGTAGTGAATGTGCTCTGACCAGTAAGTAGTCTAATTGAGTAATCTAGGTGCTCAGACCTGACTTCCTTTCGATTAGGTCGCTTCGTGCGATCAAATCATCAGTTCAGAATACATCTTACTACTTCGCTTGATGCAATATCAACCATATCGTAGCAATGATACACAAAAACACAAGACGAGTGAGCTAAAAAAAACCTTATTTTTTGTGCGCGTTGGTTCCAAGTGATTGTTTAATGTCGACATTTGTGTTATTAATCTATTAATAACAATAAGACTTTACGAATAGTGATGTTAATATTGAAAGTAAATAGTCAGATCTCCTCTCCCATATCTATATTCTCTCTACTATTAATTGTAAAGAATGAATTGCGACCGCGTTACCTCATCTCCATCGAGAAGCCAATTTTGTTTAGGTCGCGTAAACTGGCCATGCAACGCGTTCTCTACAGTATTTAAAAGTATTGGATTTGAACCTAAACTTGTGTTACGGAAACACACTCTTCTCTGAGACGTACTACCGTACCGTATTCAACACTACCATAATTTCTTCCTTAGTCGGCAGCTGACTTCTTCCTACTGCCAATTTCCTTTCCGCAATGTCCTCGATCCAAGTTTCATCCGTAATGCCCATCTCATATAACGTGCTAGACAATCTCAGAAAGCCCACAAACCTGGCTACTGCGTCTGCAGCATTTGTCTCCTGCCAGCCCAGTACTTCGTTGAAGATCAAGATAACCTTCTGTTGCGCTTTTGGGTTCCAGTTTTGGGTGTATCTCAATACAGGAGGCAGCATGATGCAACCTGCAATCCCATGCGCCAAGTCAGCAAAGCTGCTGAGCTGGTTTTCAATCGCATGACTGGCCCCATCGCAGAACACCAGATAATATATGTGATGGGGGTCTCCCTTGCGCCATTTTGGCATTTTGAAATCCTTTACGTGGTTTCCCTCTTTCTTACCGTTCTGGTAAACCTTTCTCCAAATCTTGAAGTCTGGAAAAATGATTGTTTTGCGTAGGCGCGTGGATAAATGCATGTTACCGCTTTTCAATTAGCGGCCTCAACTTTATCTATGATATACTTAAAGGTCGTTGGATCACTAGCAAATGAGCGAATAGGTGCTATGATTATGTAGTTTTATGAAGGTAAATCCTTTCACACATCAACTATAGTGCTAGCTATTCTGCCTCGACAATAGTACTGTGATAATGCTGGTAGCATGGCAATGATATACACCAAAGACAAATATAAAGAGTCCTTAGGTTCTAGTATATATCTCTTTATTGTTGTTTGCATTCTTTACCTTATTCGGATTTATGTACGGATTGATATGCGCATAGGTAAACTATAGGATATTAAACGTGTTCAGGTCAGCATTAAGTCATTAGGTTGTCAAAATCTCTCAAGGGTCTTCCGCATCTCCATGGCAATCAGACGCTGTAATGGAAGAATCGGGCCACCTAGATTGGCTGAAAAAAGTAGACATGATGTGAATACATATATACTGGTAAGGTTTTAATCTAAATATCAGTTACGATTGTCATCCGCTCCGCAGGAGTTATACTTGGCGGTTATCCGACAGGATTGGCGATTCTCTATGCACTTTTGAGAGCACATTCGATATCGAATTGGGATTCTCACTCGCTCCTCACATATAGATGCTTCCTCAACATGATCAAACCAGTGACCACATAAGGCAGTGCCGCACAGATCGCATTCATGTACTTGAGTTAGCCGTCCTTTTAGACAACTCGGCAAGAGCCGGATCTGACCTCTAAGCTGAAAATGGTTTCTCTTAGTTTTTCTAGAATGATTGACTAACGTTCTCGCTGCGAATTCACTCAGCTTCGGGAGCTCACCATTGGGTGCATGAGTTCCATATTTATCACACAATGGGTTGTCAGCAACTAGGAGATTCTCTAGCTTGCGCATGTGAGTCATCGTAAAAGGAAACAGATTGATTTCGTTTCTACGCAGGTCCAATTTGTACAGATGCTTCAGCTGGCCGAATGTTTGTGGTAAGGTCGTCAGCTTATTTTGGACTACTCCCATCTTGGCTAATCGTTTAAGACTCCCTATGCTTTCGGGCAATCTCGTGAGTTGATTGTCGTTGAGATTGAGCCATTCAAGTGCTTGTAATTTGCCAATCTCTTTGGGCAGCGTATCGAGCCTGTTGATGGCGAGGTTCAGGCGTTTCAATAGTGTCAGTGATTGAATCTCAGGTGATATGTACGTGATCTGATTCGTGTGCAGGTCTAGGTTGATTAGATTAGGTAGCTTGAAGACAGGCAAAGGAATGGATGTGAAATTGTTTGATGAGATTATCAGATGCTCCAGTTCACGTAGCTTCACCACAGATTCTGGAAGAGTATCCAACAGATTGTAACTCAAGTTAAGTGATATCAGCCTCTTTAGTTTGGCAAATATATCAGATTCCAGACTATCTATACGGTTTTTGTGCGCTGAAAGGATAGTCAAGCTCTTCATTTTAGCAATGCAGCAAGGAAGTTGGGTGAACCGATTTCTTTGAATATCGAGAGAGGTGAGTTTCTCAAGATTACCCAGCTCTTCGGGAAGTGAGGTCAAAGCGTTTCCTGCAATGGTCAACAGTACCAAGTGTTTAAGTGAGCCAACCTCTGGTGGGATCTCCGTCAGTTCGTTAAAAGAAAGGGACAGCTTGGTTAGGCTTTTCAGACCTAAAATATACACAGGGAAGGATGTAAGTCTGTTTTCCCGCAACGACAGTTCAGTGAGCTTCTCTAAATGCGAGATTTCCGGTGATACATGTCGTATGTTATTTCTTCTCATATATAGTTTTTGAACATTAGCATGTTTGTAGATATCGGCAGGGATTTTTTGGAGTTGCCTGTCAGAAAGATTGAGCTCTCTAGATGGAGAGACACCCATTAGGGGCGTAGGAGGAGGGAACTATCAAGAGATACAGATACACCGTCTAATTTAAACTCAATGGTAAAGAAATCTTTTGAAACCAGTATCACTTGATTTGGAAATCAATCTTAAGAACCTTCATCAAAAAGCAGTAAAAACTCGGATGGTAATATAAAAACCCTAATAGTAACAACAAAAAGGAAATAGCCTATCCTGAATCCTACTGCATCATGAAATTAATTATTTATCCCAACCTTGATGCATTCCCGAAACTAGCCTCATTGAGCTATCTTAGAATAAAGGAGACAGAAATCCGAGTTGCTTCCAAAACCCTTCCGCAACCCCTCCGCAACCCCTCCGCAACCCTTCTAAATCCACGCTCTTCCCTTGTGGTCTTCCATTTTTGACACCCGAATGTTGTTTCCATAGAAAACCA
>JNET01030482.1:0-12922 GCA_000697455.1 Basidiobolus heterosporus B8920 | reverse complement strand
CCAGAGTTTCCGTGGGCACGAGTGACACGGCCCCAGATGACGCGGACCTTGGATCCGTTGACTTCACGCTTGGCACGGTAGACATAGGCGACTCTCTTGCCGAGGTAGAATTGAGTTTCCTCCTTGGTGGAGACGTTCTCAAGTTGGACCAAAGAGGTGTTGGGTCTTTGGTTACGCTTGGCGCGCTTGAATCCTAAGACGCGACCCTTGGAGTAAAGACTGATGTAGTTAACAAACAAAACAGATTAGCAAATATTGGCCGACCATAATCGCGACAAAATGTATCCTTCTATATTCCAACATCCATTCCTGAGCTCTGCAATAATCCCAGCACCTCTACTGTTATTCTACCAGGCGTGGCTATAATATGTTCTTCAATATCACTATTACAACCGTGGCTCCTGTAAGTCTCTTAACTACATATCTTATGCTCCATTTCCATTACAGCTGTTGATTCGCAGAGCTTTTGGATGGATGTAAGCGATATTCGAAGGATGCATCTCTAAAAATCACTCTTACCGAACAGGTTGAGCCATTGCAAGTATGAAGCTTCGTTCCAACTAACAAGGAGAAGGGGAAGTAGAGATGGATACGGGGATTTTAGTGGACCGAATATACATTACAGTAAATTTCGGATCTAAGGTGTTGACCAATCTTTGTACATACCTATACACACTTTTACACGCATACAAACTATTCTATCCCAAATTCAACTAATTGTTGCTGGTTTTAATCAGTGTATAATGAGGTGACTTTCACTTACTATCCTATTAAAATAAGCCAAAAAATCCGACTTAATCGATAAATAAATCCAAGTAAAATTCAGGAAGAAATAAATTTGATGAGAAAAAAAGAAAAAAAAAGTATACTAGAAAGAGTAGTGTCCATATGATTAAAGCCCACTTGACTTTAAAGTGCAAGTGTTTTTTTCCTTCTACATAGGTGTTTACCAGTATGACTGAAGGTGAAAGAAAAGTATCAGCCCTTAAACGGTTGAAAAGCTCTTTAAGGGAGGCTGGTGTTATTGGACAACAATCAAGGGCGAGCACTAGTAAGAAGGCCAAAAAGCGTGGAAGACCTAATGAAGTCGGAAAGAACAGTGTTCGGGAGAAGTTGAACACCATTTCTAGTGCTTTAAATCCTTTCGAATTGAAGGTATCGAAAACAAAGTATGACGTTGTGGGTCGTAAAGTCAAAGGTTCCCAAGGTCGACCAGGATTAAGCAAACAAATCGGTCAAGATAATCGTAAAAAAACTCTCTTAGTGGAAATGCAAAATAAAAACAAAGCAGGTGGCTTTGTTGATAGACGTTTCGGTGAAAATGATCCAAACATGACTCCCGAAGAAAAGATGTTGGAGAGATTCGCAAAAGAAAGACAGCAACGCAACAGAAATGCTGAATTGTTTAACCTTGAAGACGAAGATCTTACTCACTACGGCCAATCTCTTGCGGAGATGGATGACTTCGACGAAGCCGGCTTAGGTCTGAGCGACGACGAAAACGGACAAATCGATCGTACTACAGTTAGTATGTCACATTTCGGAGGGTTCGAGCCAACACCCGAAGAATTAGAGAATGCCGACCCGGATAGGAAAAAGAGCAAAGCTGAAGTGATGAAGGAAGTTATTGCCAAGAGCAAATTCCACAAATATGAACGTCAGAAGCTGAAGGAGGAGGATGATGAGTTGAGACAAGAGTTGGATGACGGGCTTAAGGATATTCAAAGTATTCTTTTTGCTGAAGCAATGAAAAAAGAGGCAGCTGAGAGAGAGAAGGTACTTGCTTTCTCGATGGTATTCTATTTTAACTTTCTCTAACTGTGTTTTTGGTACTTTAAAGAATGAACCCAAGGAAGATAAAAGTGAGCGCGACGAGGCCTACGATGCTCTTGTACGTGAGATGGTGTTTGAAAAACGTGCCAGAGCTACCGACAGACAGAAAACCGAAGAGGAGCTAGCACTGGAAGAGAAAGAAAAACTAGAGCGTGCTGAGCGTCATCGTAAACGTCGTATGGAAGGTCTAGACTCTGATTCTGAAACAGAAGTACCTCAACCCAAGAGAAAGCGTACTTCTGTTGGTGACGATTTGGAGGATGATTTCCAAGAAGAGGAGTTCGAACTTGATGCTCTTGGTAACAAGGTTCCTAAGTCATATGATATTAACGGTGAGCAGTCCTCTGAAGACGAATCCGAAGAAGAAGGAAGTGGAAGCGAAGAAGAAGACGATGATGAGGAAGATGGTGAGGAAGAAGATGATGACGACGAAGAGGAGGAGGACGATTATTCTGATTTGGACATGAATGAGGCAGAGGAGGCCTCGGACGAAGAAGTTTCACAGAAGAAAAAAGTAAGCAAGTCATCCAAACAATCTGTCGACGGTGACAAAAAGGAACTTCCTTTCACATTCCCAGCACCCAGTAGTCATGAAGAGCTTTTAGAGCTTATCGACGGTTACAGCTTAGAAGATCAGATGACTATCATTCATCGTATACGTGTTTTACATCACATCCGCTTGAGCGCCGGCAATCGTCAAAAGCTGGAAACTCTATTCACTGTGTTATTGGATCACATCAAGTATTTGTGCCAGCAAAATCCTATCCCTCTTACCAACATCAACACCTTAGTCAAGCATATTCTAGAGCTATCTCAGCAAATGCCCGAGGTTGCTGCCGAGTACGCAATGTCAGATATCGCTGACTACCAAAAGGCTTTAAACAAAGCATTGGTGAGTGGTACCAAATCTGGGATGCCAGGTGCTGAGGAGCTCCTGATTTTCAAGATTTACGGCCAAATCTTCCCTACATCCGACTTGCAGCACGTAGTTGTCACTCCGTTGATGCTTCTTATGGGTCAATACTTGGGTCAATGTTCTGTTCGCAATGGCCGCGATCTTGTCGCTGGCCTGTTTCTTTATAATATGTTCCTTGAATTCCAAACCTTGGCAAAAAGAGTGGTTCCTGAGGCGCACAATTTCCTCCTATCGGCATTGTACCATCTTGCCCCACTTGAATCTTCAAATATCCCTGGATGGTTCCCACTGATTGACGAACATTTCGGCAGATGGGCTAATGGTCTGGAGAATGGCAAATTGACGACAGCCATCCCTGAGCCTATTAATTTCGGTGAAGTCTTGGCACCCAGTAAAGAGATCCCGGAATACTTTGAATCAGCTGAATTCCGTGCTGCTGCTCTTAAGACAATTGTTCATTTGATCGGAGAATCGGCAGTGTTGTATTGCTCAACATCAGCCTTTTTGGAACTGTTCACACCTGCACTCGAGTTGATTAAATCTGTACAACAGAAGAGATTCTCTGCCGAGCTAAAGAAAGCATTTAGTGATGTGGAAGAAAAGCTTACCCGACTCTTGAAACACGCCACAGATCGTCGTAAGCCACTTCAACTACAAAAGCACAAGGCCATTGCTATTGCCTCGTATTTGCCCAAGTTCGAAGAGAACTACTCAATTGATAAACATTATGATCCTGATCGTGAGCGTTCCGAAATGAACAAGCTCAAGAACCAATACAAGAAAGAACGTAAAGGAGCTATTCGTGAACTTCGTAAGGATAGCCAATTCGTGGCTCGGGAACGTATCAAGACTGTTAAGGAGAAGGATGCCAAGTACCATTCTAAGATGAGAAGCCTTATGGGCTCATTGTCTGAAGCTCAAGGAGAAATGAACAAAGCCGAGAGAAAAAAGAAGAAATAGAGAGTAGTTCTACTCCTTTTTACTGATAGGTGTTCTACTTTATATCTACATAGCTTTATTTGTTACCTTAGAAATCAACTTGGTCATTGTATTTCTTCTATTCGGACCTTTTCTTCACACCTGTTGTTTTCCTAGTTCCTATCATTTTCGTTCCACTTACATTTAGACGAATCATTCACCTTACTACACTGTTCTTTCCCTTTTTGTTTGATTGTAAACTATTCTTACATCCTTCATTCCAGTACAGGTGGTTTTCTCTCAATTCGATTCTCATAAAATTAGAGATTATTTATTTAGTAATAATATAGAGTGTACCCAAATGCGTGCCCAAATGCATACCTAAATAGCAGTTGGGTTCACGAAGATCTCTTGTGGCATTTGTGTATATTTATACTTATATGGCAAAATTGTACAGCGGTTAGAGTGGAATGTGCATCACTCGAGAATACCAGCAAATTGGATGAATAGTACGAACAGACCAATCACCTGTTCTGTAAGGGGCGTGTTCAGGAGATATCATGATTAAGTATACAAAAGATGAGTGGAGGTTTCTTTTACGAAACCATCTTTGTTCTTGTTTGCGTTTCTTCTATGTCTTGTGACTTATCTGACCCTGCTATCGGCCCTGCCTACGAAGCGGTGGCAACAGGACAAGACGCAAACTGGTTTGTTTTCTTCACTTTACCTCCTGGGCAGTAACAAGCATAACCTCCTTTTTTAGGCTACTACTCGGCTACCACGATAGCGGGGATTCAATATTTCTATACGCCAAAGGTGGCGGTGGCTTGGAGGAATTTAAGGCTCATCTAACTGAGGAGGTATTATACGGGTACTTGAGCTTTGAGGATAGTTTTCTATTCGTAACCTATATTAGTGAAGATATCAGGTGAGTTTAGCATTGTATGTAGAGAAGCAAAGTATTTACTTATGTCTATCCTTAATATGCAGTGGAATCCGCAGAGGTAGAACTTTGTGATACCGCTTCGAAGCCAATAACTTTTATTCATAACACAGCCCTTTTTATAGCCCGAGCTTTTGTGCATGGTAAACAGATTGCCACGATGTTGGAGGTATGATATTTTTAGAGCTGTGGTAGTGATGTTTGATACTCATTATGATTATTCAGAAGCATGATGTCTATCTTGCAGCATCCAGTCTTGTTGATTTATCTGCGGATAATATTCGAGCACGTATTCACTCTAAGAGTGCAGAACCAGAGGACACTCCAATAAAGAACGAGGGTGCTACTGAAGCACCGCTACACGAACCTATACCAGAATCAATTGTTATGTCGGAAGTTCTTTCAGAAACTGATACTGTGCTCATATCTGTCCCCGGTTCTGAACTACCTATAGATTCTCCCTCTAACTCTGTGGAAGAGATTGACCATTTCGTATCACCCTCCGAAGAGATCCCACCTAATGTCGAGTCTGAGGAGATGATTCTAATTGATGATCAGGCCAGTACCGAGTCGGTTGGAAGTGAGTCAAGTTATAGGACCTCGACTCCACAAAATACCGACATTCCTGTAAAACAATCTACCAAGGATCATGAGACTTTAGAAACAGAAAGGATTTTTGAAGAGAATTTAAAGAAGAGAGAAGATCTAATGAATCAGGTGTTAGAGGCCGAAAGCTCTGGGAAGGTAGGAAAGCTTGATGAACTTCATTTCCCGGTGCTGATTTTTATTCCGTAGCGTACTTCGTTAACCGGCTATATCACTGTTCAAGGTGGAGGAATCTATGTAAGTTAAACGATGGGACACGAATACCATAGAGGTCACTAACTCTATGGCTTTTTAGTTGTGGAAACGAAGATGGTTTGCACTGAGTAGCAGCACGATATTTTTCTATCGTGATGAAAAAGACAAATGTCCGCTATCCAGCATCAATCTAGAGGATGGGATTAGTCGAGTCGAAGATGCACAAAGCTTGGTTTTGATTCCCAACAACTTCAAGGTGGAACTTTCTACTGACCAGGTCTATCATTTCTTCGCAGATACGTCTGAAGAGAAAGCCCGGATGATGAGCGAACTCTCGACCTACGTCGGTGTAAAATAGACGAGAATTTCCGTTGAGGACAAGAATTTATTATTGTTCTGGTCAATCACCATATCTTCTAAGCTGCAGGCCCCTTATTTACTTGTCTCTTCGTAAATGGATTTACACGAATTAGAATAAATTGAATTTCATACTAACAACGAAGGGAGAAGACTGTGGAAGGATTCAAAAGAAGAAATCAAAAAATAGAACAGCAAAGGATGTACATGCCAATGAAAAAGATCAACAAACATAAATCATCATAGGTTGAAGTGAATATGGTTTTGTATTGATACAAAAAGTTGATGCTTCGATGAGCCAAACCTCCATGGAATTGTAATGGGACCGGGATAGATGCCGACTGCTCGACCTAGATTGAGTGTTTAATTTAATACGAATAAACAACCAAACACTTTGCATAGAATGTGTTATACCTTATTTAAGAATAGACGAATTGCTTGGAGCCCTACTTCCGCCGTCAAAAAGTACCAAAACACTGGCTAGAATAAAGTCAGCTATTGAAATAGATAGGAATTTTCAAAAATAATCGTACCATATGTCCCAATCGACTTTCTCCGTAGATGTCTTCAGGAGAGCTGTCTTTCAGATGTCCAAAACGATCCGACATGATGGACTCATTCATCCCCGCACCCAGCCATTCCATATAAAAAACGAACATGACCAACACACCGACGGCAGTTATTCTCAATGCAAACCACCAACTTGGGGTGGGTTTTTGGGTTTGGGTGGTTGTTGTTTGCTGGGACAGTAATGATGCCAGAGGATGTCCAGACAGTAGCGTTTCAGGGTTAAACGGCATAGATTCTGAAGTGGGTGTACTATTACCAGATAGATTTTGTGCCAATAGAGTTTGCCATTCCTGTCGCAAAGCCAATAATGGATCTTCAGCACTACTAGGCTCGCCATTGGGAAGAGTTCGAGGGGCTAAGGAAGGTGTGAAAAATTGCGAGTGAGATGGAGTACCCATGGTTTCGCTAGATAAGGTTGAGGTTGGTGTTGATTTAACCACATCGGCCTCTGAGGTTTTGTTTGAGGCGGTGGACGGAGTGGTAAATACTAGAGGGTCTAAAGCAAACTAAATTGGTACACAAACCAAACAAAACTAAAATAAAAAAAAGGTTTACCTTCATCTGCGATAGAGGTCTTTTTGATGATCGGGGTGGAAGTAGACTCACGAGAATCAGCAACTTTCACTGCCGGATCAGGTACGGTTGAAGGTGTAACTTTGGAAGATTCGGTGAAAGAAGCCTTAATACGGTTGAGACGGTCTTCTCCACTAGCTAATATTCTACGCTGACGGGCCTCACGACGACGACGAAGGCTTTCTCTGTCAGATTCGGTTGACATGTTACGAAAATACTCACTTGTATATTACTAGAGTGATTAAAGTTAGAGCGTAGAGGAATTTAGAAGAATACCTCCCCAATAGATATGTGTCAACAATCTGACTGGACTAAAATTCGTATCTGATAAAACTCCCAGATCAGTCAAGTAATAAACAATCTAATTCGTTACATCGACCACTAACCCTAAGTAATACAATACAATGCCACAATTGATGATAATTATTGATTTATTAGAGGGATCGAGGGCATTGGGGATTGAGGGGATTGAGGGGATTGAGATCAGGCTATTTACATATAACATGGATGAAGGAGGCTATGGCAAGAAAGCAGTAATCTTGCTACTCGCTACCCACTACCTTGGCGAATTGGCTCCAGGGCGAGCTCGATCCTGGCTTGAGCAGGCAAAGGCAAGTATCCATTTGGCATTCGTAAGAGTGTATTTCAAAGCGCGAGTCCATACTTCATCCTGGTTGAATTGTAGTTTTATAGATGCCTCACCAATCTTGTCCTTGTTGATTCTTGATAAATAAATAAGTATTTGATCAAGTTCATATAGCTAGTGCGATATACAACGAACGTACCTGTACGGTAGCTTCAGGTTTGGGTCTTGCTGCTCTGCAAAGTCTCCGATCTGTTGCAAACAATTCAAAAAGGCTACCATTGCATTGTCAAATCGCCGGTTTTGTAGCAGTCTTCCAATGTGAAGGTCCCCTGAGCCGTATCTACGGAAGTAAGGCTGAGTTACAAGGGCCATAAAAGAAAGCGAACACATCACCTACAACTCATAGCTGGCACGATCACCATCAATCTTCTCAATCCTTGAAAAGGACCCAAGAGGTACCAATCGATAGCTACGAGAAAATGAATGAGTAAGTTCTGTACTACTAACGTGTTCGATGCCGTAAATGTACTACGTTTTGAATTTGAACCGAAGCTTGTTTGCGATTGTATAAAGAAGTAGCACTGTTTGTCCCCAGGCGGCATTGATTTCGCTCCAATCAACCTAGAAAATAGATTTGCTTGGTAAGTTTGCATCCTTTGATGAGAGGGCTATTCCTATTTGACATTACCGATTGGTTTGGTAGACGACCCAATCTGAATCCATTGATAGTACCAAAATGACCGTCGTGCCCAATGTTAAACGTGTCGTTGTAAACATTGGTCTTCTGCAGTCTTTCAAGCTCGCGTGCATCATGATCGTACTTCAGGTTGACGCTGTCTCTTTCGTTTTGGAATTCTTGAAGCTGAATCTGAAATTCGTTGTAGTCCTGCCAATAGCTAAAGAGGGAAGAGTTAACGGGCTGTGTAACTACCAAATCTATGTGTGTGATCACCTTTCTTCTAGCCCATCAATCTCCTTCGCCTCTTCCTCAAGTGATTTGAGCTGTTCTTTCAACTCAGCAAGTTGTAGGTCCATGTGCTCAAGAGAACCGACAGCCATCTTCTGCTTCGTGTTTAACTAAACGAACAAATTTATGAAGATGAGGCATTAAGCCAAGCATACTTCGAACAATCCTAAATGTACCTCCTCGATCTCCTTAGTCAAAGCCTCTTGGTTGAAATCCTCACCTGCTTCAGAATCAATTTTCTCAATAAACTTCTTGTAACACTCGTATTCTTTGGAGAGTTGATTAAGCTTTTCAGACATAGAATCTAGCAGCATCTCCGTGCATTCTTGGCACAAAGGATGATCCACATCTGTTTTGCTCGACATCACCTCCGCCAGTCGATTGACCACACGTACTCGGTGGCTCAGGCTAGCTCGCTTAGAGTCTACGTCTAACTTGCCAATAGTTTCATTGGGGCTTTGTGTGCTTGGTTCGATGGAGTGAGATAGCATCACATAAGAATCAGATGGGGTGGAAAGACTTTCTTTTGTATGTTCGCCTGGAAAAGTTAATGAATTCGGCGAGGAAGAACGCTTAGGGGTAATAATCCGCTTGACTAAGGGTACCGCAGAGATAGGCAATTCCTTGGGTTTTCTAGGGGTTTCTTTCTCATTACCACTGTGCGCTTGCTCAAGTTGGTTGCTTTGTTCCACATCAAATAAATGTGTTGATGAGAAGGAATCTAAACCAGATAGCAGATAAGTAAAGTATTTGAGAATTCGGATATTGTTATGTCAGTCACCAATTAAGTGGTCAAAAGCGTTGTTACTGTCTAGTAATGAATCGTCAATTTTTAAAGATTGTTTGCAGCGCTGACAACATACTGAATTAAAGCTAGTCATTGTCCTATATACAGGAAGGTTAGCCTGATTACAATTACGCCAGTGATTTTTTTTAGATGGTCGAGATTAAGATAAATGGACAAGAGAGATACGCAGTATGGGATTAGCTATGTCTTGTGTGGTGGCTAAAAAGTCCACCCTTTGATATAGAATGGTAGTATATAGTACCACTTCTGAGATACGTCAATTGAAATACCACCTGTATAAACCGATCACATCACCAAACTTCACTTGCATTTAGCAAATTAACCCTAACCCTCCCCCTAGCCCGAATCCTGATCCAGTCTATTTTAATTGTGTGGTGATGAACAGACAAAATATATACGAGCTACCCAAGATAATATCCATCGAATAGTCAATTATTCAAGTTAATTCTCACTTGAACAAAGATGGGGTTTAGAAAAATTTGAAGTTTTATCGTCTCTCAAATCTATAGCGAACACTTCTCTTCTTGGAAGAACCAAAGAGACAATCACTTCAAACTATGTTTCGTGTCCTTCGTCAAGTAAATAGCTCTCTTGCTCCAGTCCAGGGGATTAAACCTTTTAATTTGGCACGATATGCCACGGCTTCATTCAACAAGGGCGACAAAAAACTACCCGAAACTGAACGAAACAAAACTTTGGTTTATATGGGCCCTATCACCACCACCATTCGCTCTTTCAAGTTTTACGGTCTGATATTCAGTGGTTGTGGCCTCGTTTCCATCCCCTTTTTGCTAAACGTGGGAGCTGAGCCTCTGCTCGGCGCAACTGGAGGTAAACCAGATCGCCATCCTTTTTCCATTCCATAGACTAAAGCGATTATTCAAAAACTGTATCATATAGCTGGCATCTCTGCACTCACACCCACTATACTTCTACAATACCTCACTTGCAACTATGTTACCAAGCTGCACGTTTGCAACCCACCTAGCAAGCAGAAGCGCAAGCATGGCTTCGACGACAACCAAATATTGGCCATTGAAACCTTGAACTTCTTTGGAAAGCCAAAGGAGATTAAGCTACGTTTGGGAGATCTTAGAGATGATACTCGTAGATTTCGGTTTATTTCCTGGAAGAACGTAGGTCCAACGGGTCGCAAGAACTTCTTCATTGAGCGAGAAATATTCAAGGGAGATCCAACACTCTCCATGATCATGAAGAAAATCGAATCCAACTCACCCAAGCCCAAGAAGAGCTCGTGGTCACTGTTCAACGTTTAATGACCAATGCCATCCTTTCCACTAGAAACACTTAGTACACCAATTCACCAATTCCTCCACCTAGCATCAACAATAAACCGTAGTCAAGTTCAACATTAATGGAATTTTATTAAAAATGAAAGGTGAATCGATCTCCTGAACTGATACTAAATGTAAGTGCGTAAAAGTGCGTCAACCATGCACCTCGACCACCTCAGGTGTTATCAATATCTCGGTATATACAGAATTTCGAGTAGGGAAGTTGCAATGAAAACTACTTAAGCATCCTTCATGTCCTTTTCGGTACGCTTTCCGTTATCGGTAGTCAGACCAGCAGCTGCTTCGGCTTCTTTCTGAGTGTATGGCTCTTCCTTTAAAAGCTTCACACTAAACGTGGCATTAGTGATGGGTACAAAAAGAGTTACGCTTATTTTAGGTATACAAACCGTTTCTTGTGAAGCTTTCCGCGGTAATGTTCAGACAGAGCGCTACCGGAGATGAAATGACGGGAACATTGAATGCAGTAATGTTCGCCGAGACCTGGAAGGTCAGCATCCCCTTTCTGGCTTGCCATGAGCTTTTCTGTGTTTTCGGTTTTTAAATCCTCATGAATCTGATCGAGATCTTTGGTTCTTCTACGGGTACGATATTTTCTAGAAATATCACGAATACCTCTGTGAGTACGTGAACGACGAAGTCTACCCATCCTGCTTCAAGAACACGTTAAGTGTAGGAAAGAAACGGCTAGGAAACAAATAAAAGTACAGAAATAAAAAAAAGCAGGGAATTCTTTTCTTCTTTTCTTCAACTGAATTGAATTAGACACTAATCTTAATCTCAGCTAATGATACGGGAGAGTGGATAGGGAATAACGGAAATTTTTTCTTTTTTTTAGAAAAAAAGATTTGATCCACTTAGCACCATTTGTGAATCTCAATTTCCTTGCGTACGGATTGGCCAGTGAAGATAGTCTGTGGGTAATGTAATTAAGGCCAGTCATGTCATGGATCTTTCTTCCTCTTCTAATTCAACTCCCGCTAGTTGGAACGAAACTTTACATTCATAATGGCCCAACCAGTTCGGTAAGATTTCCTCTCATCCAACGAGGCGTACTTTCATCCATCGGTAATATCTATTAATTAACTAACTAATTCTCCACCAGTCTTTACTCCAAGGGTCGCGTCTTAGGATTCAAGCGCGCCAAGCGTAACCAAAGACCCAACACCTCTTTGGTCCAACTTGAGAACGTCTCCACCAAGGAGGAAACTCAATTCTACCTCGGCAAGAGAGTCGCCTATGTCTACCGTGCCAAGCGTGAAGTCAACGGATCCAAGGTCCGCGTCATCTGGGGCCGTGTCACTCGTGCCCACGGAAACTCTGGGGTTGTCAAGGCCAAGTTCAGATCCAACTTGCCCCCTCACTCTTTCGGAGCCTCTGTCCGCGTTATGATGTATCCTTCCCGTGTTTAGATAACTCGAGTTGCTCAATCAAGTTGTAGATATGAAGCTTCTTCTCATTTATTGAATGTTGTTTAAACCAAGAATAAATTGAGACTGTAGGCCTGATTCTTAAACGTCAATTCTGATTAGCTAGCTCATAAATATTATTGGCTTTTGCGTCTAAGCTTAATTTTACGTCTAGAGTCATGTTGGTAATAGAAATATGACGTCAATATGATGGAGTCCAAGTTGGAGTTGCTGCGGAAACAGATGAAGCATCAACCATTTCCCCAAATACGACACACCTTTATTGCTACGAATTCTCGATGTCGATCACTTGAACAGGTTATGTTGTATTGCAGCTGAACGCATGAGGTGTAATGATGGGGTTGATTTGATCCAACAGTGACTAGCTACTTTTAGAGACGGATTCAATACCGAGTTTTACATTATATTTCTATTACGTTCATTCCACAGGCTTTTTGAAACCTTTGTACTTGAGTAAATACCACATACATCTCTGGAAAAAGTTTTCTTGGGAACTTGATTGACCAATGCTCATTATATCTTCCGTGAAATGTGTGAAAAAACATGATCGTTGGTAAATTAATAATAACTCTTATTTCAATTATGTTGGGATAACGATACCTGGAATATGGTCGTCACGTCGTTTATGCATTTTAAAGCTGGAATTGCATCAGTCGATTAAGCATATGTAATGAAATGATCGTTAACGCCTACCAAATCGTCTCTGATATGTTTTGGTTCAAGGCGGGAGATACATAAGTGTCATATGGTATAGGGTTATCATTAAATAATAATAGGCTACTACAAGCACTACTGTGCTTCCCCTTGCTATTACCCATCATTATGATGGATAATTCTGTACAGAGCAGACGAATCATTATGTCTGACATCAAGAGTGCTGGAGTTGTACAAGACCTAGTACCATTGG
>JNET01030478.1:0-12368 GCA_000697455.1 Basidiobolus heterosporus B8920 | reverse complement strand
TGAGATTTGATAAAACCAACCTCAAACCAAAAATCCACGTCTGCATTGAATGTAGCGATGATGTCAAAAGGACTAAATTTCGGGTGTTTCGTCAATCCTTTTTGTTTCAGTAGTGCTTGAGGAAAAGTGCGTTTTCTTCCATCATCATCGGTCATGACGATGGTTCTGGCAGGCCCTGCGCTTCCTAAGCAAAGTTAATATACACAGCAACTTACCAGCGTTCAGGAGAAAGCAAGAGTTACCTAAAATTCTGTATTGTGAGCTGCATTCGTTGTATTCCTCACAGAAGTGTACGAACGAAGCATTCACCGTAAGAGACTCCTTCAACACCACTACGTTGGAAATAAGCTTGAAAGCGGTGTCAAACGCTGTTCGTACTTTATTACATTGCGTTTTGTCTGCGGTGCAATAAAAATTCAGGTTCATATTAGTAGCATCCAGTCCAGCAGACATGACCCTGTCTCCTTTGAAAGCTTTGGTATTCTCCACTAAACCACAGTCTACCCTTACTCTGGAATTCTTCAGCCAAGGTTTAAAGTTATCGTAACATACTTGGTCACCAGTAAGTAGAGTTTCTCCACTAACTACAATGGGTTGAAGAAAGGCAAGGGAAATTGAGAATATAAAAAGTCGATAGAAGTGCATTGCATTGGGGCCGACTAGGGTGACTAATTGAACAAAAGATATGTCAGGCTACTGGCGAACTCTGCTCGCTCTGTTCCTGAAGAGTGTAAAACAGTAGGATTTCTACAGGCCTAGCAAGAGCACAAGAATAAATAAATCAAATAGCGATCAAAAATGCAGAGAATGCAGGTGAAGAGTGAGGTATAAGAGAGAGCACAAGATTGATTGTGGAGATACCGTGTATCACCCAGATGATTAGCTAAGGGGGAGCGGTTAACCTTAGTGGGTATCGAACTACAAAGGACCGAAACTTTTCCAAAATAATGATGGAGAAACGTATTTGTATTGATGTATTGTTGTTGTTTCAATCAGCGTAGAAATCTGTCTTTTCCTATGATTCAATTCTGCAGGTTGTCTATAGAAGGGCATCACTAGTGGAGGCATTTAGGCAGGCACGTATTTGATACAAAACAGGCTACACATAAATTATTGGTGGCACAATGAAATTCAAACAGGTCGTTTCAACAAGTTTTATTTGTTTAATTCACCTAATTAGTAACAATAATGAGCGTTGCCAATTATCTCATTTTTGTCTTGAGTTTGAAAAAACCGAAAAAATCATGATGAGAGTGGGGTTCGAACCCACGCCTCCGAAGAGACTGCGACCTGAACGCAGCGCCTTAGACCACTCGGCCATCTCACCTGTACTCATTTCTGGTATTTATTAATGAATTCACAAATTATGGATAGAAATTTCTGCATAAATTATTGCATTAATAACCCCAACGATCACTGTATTTAATCAAGCCAATCTTGTAAGTCTTCAATGGAAAATTTCTTAGTTTCTAGTACTTTTCTGGTGTGTAGTTTTCTACTTGGAGAACTATCTGAACGTTTAACATTGTAATGCAAGGAATGAGTCGTCTAGCACTTCGGCCTATCAGGCCTATGAAGGGTGGATTTAATTTTTACCCGAGAGCGTATACCAATGTGTATGTTTTGACTTGTTCACCTTTCTTCATACAATTTGCTAATATTGTTTACAACTATTTAGCAGCTGGATTCAACGCCCTAGCCTTTCTAAGTAAGGGTTTAAAAGCATCTCCCAAAACTTAGCCTATACTAAACTAGCTTCTAGGGGATTTGGCTATTCTCGCGTATATTCTACCGCCAAACAACCGCTAACTATTCAAGAAAGAATTCAAAACTGGGCAGACAATTTAAGTTGGGAGAAAATGAAAGAATTGGCTCGCTTCTATAAAAATGGCTTGAAACAAGTCTGGGTCAACAATGAGAAAACCAAACTACTGAGAATTCAGCAATCTCAAGGGCACCAGTTGACTAGAAAGGAGTTTCAACTGGTAGGAAACGAAAAGTGCCTATGAGTATTCCTTGGTTTTTGACTAATTCTCGGTTTGTTGTACATAGATTAGTAAGGCGCCAAAGGATTTTCGTAAACTCATTCCTTTTGGTTTACTTGCGTTAGTTCTACCTGAGGTCATTCCATTGATTGTTGGTTTCGCTCCGGGTTTTGTACCATCGACATGCATTACTGCCTCCCAATTGGTATCCACAAAACATCTTTTCTTTTCTTCGTCTAATCAAGCAATTTAAGACGTTTGGATCTCCAGGAAAAACAACGTAAGAAAGTGAACCATAAACGTTCTATCATCACCAAGAACGTACTCAAGTCATCCACTCAAAACCAGGTGAGTGGGAATGGCCAGGATATCGTAGTAAATGCAAAACTATTGACGGTTCTAACAACAACCCTGTTCCTAGATCAAGTTGAAGGATTTCAAAGATATCAACAAAGTGGCTCAGCTGGCCAAGAAATTCCCAGGTGATTTCGAATTAGCCAATATCAATCGCAACTGGTTAAAGGGATACTGCAGGTAATGTCGGCCACGAAAGACCTCGAAGCTATCTGATCTAAACATCCAAACACCCTAACACCCAATCAACAGATACATGGGACTCTCTGAGATAGGCACTAGAAGAATGCTTGAGAACAGACTCAAGAAGCACTTCGACTACTTAACAATGGATGATAAAGTTCGTAGCTTAGTAGCATTCTCTTGCCAACCAGATATTCACAAAATCCATTCTTCATAGCTGATTCGTAAAGAAGGGGTTGACTCGTTGACAATCGAAGAGCTTGAAGCTGCCAACGAAGAGCGTGGAATGTCAGTCATTTAGGGATTTCCACCTATGGATTTCCACCTATCCCTACTTCTCGTTGATCTCCATGTAACTAACCTGCTTCACTATCGGTTAATCTAGGCGTGGGATCGATCTTCCTCCGGTTCAGATGCGTCGCTCGTTGGAGGATTGGATCGATCTCAATCTGATGACCGATCCTCGCGTCCCTCTTGGTCTCATGGTATTCAGTCGAGCCTTCATAATGGGCCAAAAGCCCAAGCTTAGATGAAAACTCATACACAACATGACATAAACACGCATTTACATGCCATACATTTTCATTGCCTTAGACACACTAAAAAATAAACCAACCGTCATCTGCTTCGTTCCTATTTATTTGATGTGTTTTAAAATGCTTTCTGGATTAGAGTAATTTGTATGCTAAATAGCTGGCGCCGACCAACACGAGACCTGCTGCAGAATATATGTAAAGTGATCTCTCGGCCTTAGCGCGCTGCTCCGCTCTGGCTTGCTTTTTCTTCTTGCGCTCCATTAAAACTTGCAATGGTTGCCAATAATGAATCTTCCACTTGTGGGTAACTACATTCAGCTGTCCTTTGGGAATATCTGTCTGCTGAAGGTTCAAAGCCATGCTTTTGCCACCTTCTAGAGGCTCGAAAGTAAGTGTGGCGCATGTGTAGATATCTAGATGAATAGTGATAAGTGTGGGGCTACTGGGAACATTAATCGTTGTCGAAGGTTACCTTCAGCCCAGTTTGGTAGGCGCCATTTCATTGTAACCTTTTCCTCAGGAACCTAGATTCAACTTGATTCAGTACCAAAGAGGAAAAATGCGAATTTGAACGGAACATACGATCTCAAGGAATTCCCCAGTTATCTCGCCACCAAAAAGCTCAAATTTGCCATTCACTTGATCATCAATCTTGGTGGCTGCTCGAGACCAGGATTGAACTCTCTTCTGGTTCATGAGTAGGCCATACAGAATCTTGGGGCTAGTAGGGAATACGATTCGCTCGGAATAATCGTTGGTTTTGGTAGCAGAGTTAACCACGACCGAAGATGGCGGCTTGGCAACGGTTGGTTGGCTAGTTGTGGGGACTGGTGAAGTGGTTGTAGCGGATGTAGAGACAGGCGGAGTTCTTAATTCAGAAGGGTCAATATAAACATCCTTCCCGTGAGCTAAACCATTTTCGCAGGCTTAATATGCTGTAAAATTCTCCCAAAGTTAGGTTAAACTCCTTTACCTTCAGCCAGATCTTTTGAAAATCTGGCGAGTTTTTTTCGTAATTCTTGAGTCAACTTTTTATGTACCACTTGCTTGATAGCATATTTAGCCGAGGTATCTTCATTCACTGTAATATCGAACTAAATGGAGAAACCCAGGGGAGAATTGAAGTGAGCATTGGATTGTAAGAGAATATCCTACTGGTATATTTGAAAGTCTAGACATACCACGTAATCATCCAAATCACTGTCATGCGCGACCTCAGGAATATGGATCTTACCGGTAGCTTCCACACCGTTCCTGTCCGAACCGGCCCAATTTATAGTGATTTTCAAATCAAACAAGGTGAATATCTTTCCTTTTCTTTGATTTAGATCTACATCACCGGTCACTTCAGTGACGGTAGTAGTTTTCACCTCTATTCCATTATCAACTACCCCAACATCTCTTAGCTCCCGAGAAAAATATTCTTTGGCCCAAGGAACACAATTCTTCTCGGTCCTTTAGTCAATAATAAAGAGAAAAGTTAATTAAAAACACCAAGTAAAGGGAGGCTTTAGTGGGTTAACTCGTACCAGTGCCTAAAACAAACCATAAGGTTCAGTATCAGTGGAAGTACTTCTATTTCTAAACTACATTCACTAATTTACCAATTATTCACGTTCTTCCAATTCGCCTGAGTTGTCATAGTCACAAAACACCTTTCTCGGTAGAAATATTCAACGTATGCTTTAAGTCTACCTCCATCACAAATTTTCGTATCAGGGAATTGGCACCAATGAAATACCTTAAAATAGCTCGAAAATAGCTCGAAATACCTCAAATCACTCAACCTTCATTAATCAGCCGGGAGTGAGACTTATTCATTGGCACTTTATTATTTCGAAGCAAAATTTTCGGGCATATACCGGAAGATATGTATACGTATATATTAAATCAATGAATAAACCAGCCACTTCAAAAGAAAGAGGCAGCACAAGCAATATACAAATCAGTGATGAAACAAAAATAGAAGGGAAATGATGGGATAAATGTTAACTTGGAGAAGTTAATTACTGTTTCTTGGTCTCCTTTTTCAATGAATCAAGAGCTCTCCAGAAGAAAAGGCTCGCGTACGCTTTGCTGAAAGAGATCGCTTCATTGAAGTAGCTAGGAATTTGCTCGATCAAGTCTGCATCTTCTTCCTCATCCAGCAATGGCTCGTAGTGGAAAGTCTCCAAATCGTCCAGGTCTTGTCGAAGCAAGTATTTCAAGGCTAGCAGATACAATGTTGATGTTAGCTCTCGCTATAAATCCGACTACATACGGTTGTCCACTTACTTCCTTTACCACCAGTTTGCTCGCAGGTGAAGATTATCTCCTGATCTGTCTTTTCAATCTGTGCGATGTTTAGCTGTGATAATTCCTGATAAAGCTGAAGCGATAGGTCCATGTTCAGGTTATCCTTGGAAAGCTTTTCTCCGTTGATTTGCTCGCTCTCAGACTTCAGCTTCTCCACTACGTGAAATGTAGTACATTAATAAATGCACAGGGGTACTTAAGACGATTACCTAAAAATTACCTTGCTTGTTTAAAGATTCGATTTCCTCGGCTTGTTGCTCTAAAAGCTTCTGATTCTCGAGCTGCTTCTTAAGACTCTTTTGCTCCTTGAGTTTAGCGAGCTCTTTTCTTAAGCGTTGAATGGCCTCGTCTGAGGCTTTGAATCGCATTTCGGCGTTGTGTTTGTATTCACTGAACGTTTTTTCTGCGTCTTGAATTCCAATCTTCTTAAGTTCCTCATATCTCTTGGTTAATTCCTCTAGCTGTTTATTAGCTTTTTTCAACTCCTCGTGTTCGTTAATGTCATCGATGGAAGGGGTGCTTCCCTTTTTTCCGTTAATCGCTTTGCTTGAAAGTGATGCTTTAGATGACTTGCTAATTTTCACGGGAGATGGTGACTCTTCTAGCATTGATGAGTCAATGGATACCTCCACAGATGGCGACTCAGGGGTTTTTATACTCGTCCATGTTCTGACACGCTTGGAAGTTGGTAAATCCTCGTTAGACAACGAGGCTCTCTTCTTCGAGGCGCGGGTCTTAGGTTGAACATTCTGCTCAACCTCCAAGTCAGACTCTGGCTCGGTAGTTTTGGATGAACCACGTTTAGGTGCTTTACCCTTCGACTTTACCTGGATCTTAGGACTTTCTTGCTCATCATCGACAGGCACAACTTTTGTTCCTGCTTTTTGTGACCGGCGGGGTTTGGGCTGTGTTGTCTTTTGGGGGCGCTCAGGGGTGTTGTCTGGAGTGATTTTAGCAGCCTTTTTCCCTCTTGGTTGACTTTTACTTGTAACTTCCTTCTTAGAGATTTTGCGGGGTGAACGACGAACAGGGGACACATCATCACTTCCAACTGTAACATTCGCGAGAATAAATATGTTAATTCTCAAAGGAGAATAGATTTACAAGAGAAAAATCAAACTTACTGGCTAGCTCGTCAAAATCGAGAACAGCGGCAGCTTTGGGTGATAAGGAAATTTATGAGCTACAGTATGACTATATTGCGTGGATCCTTGAAATACTTACCAGTCTTTTGCCGATTATGACTTTCTTGAGTTTTGGAGGATTTTTTGAAAGTCTATTACGCGTTTCGAAAGAAGATTATTAAAGATTACCAAGAGCACAATCAGCATTTCTTGACCTACCGGTGAATCGACCTCCTTGGCGACTTTTGATTTGGTGCTTCTCTTCGGTGGCATTATTTAGGCAATAGGCACGTAAAGTGGAAGTGTTTATGTTCTGACTGTTCCTTTGAGCCCTTTGAAAACGTATATGGTATATGTCTAAAATAGATCTACTTTAAAGAAGGTCCGAAAATTAAGTTGGCCGGTCGCGTTCAAGAAATACGTCAAAGGGAGGAATAGTTTCGCGTCAGAAATAGAGAGTTAGATGATAAAATGCAGAATAAACATTGATTAATCGAGCTGATAGATCATTCATTGGTAAGATCGATAGCAGCCAATAGCAAGATCGATATTTATCTTCGGATTTCAACTGATTAACAAATAAACAATCAAGTCTTCCAAAAAAAAGCAAAAACTGGTACTATCATTGAAAGTAAGAGCATTGAAGGTAAAGGGAAATGAAATGTTGCAATTGCTCCACATAACCTAATATAAAGCAATAATGATCTTTGAAATATCTCAAACCATTGAAAAGAGTAAAGAATGGCATTGACTATACATAGGATTTGTCAAAGACGACGCATATAGCAGTGGATACGCCAACCCTAACGAGTCACGTGATATAGGTCTTACAGCAACTTGGGCTAATGGATTTAGATTTTTCCATTTCTTTATACTTATACCATAACCCATATAAGGTTTTGGCGCAATCAACCTACCAATTCTCGCCTAGTACCAAGCCCAACGTTAAAGGTAATGTCAAGAGGTTTAGGGCTAGGGTTTTATCGAGTGGGCAGTGATTTATGCGCAGTTAGGGAAAAGTAAGGGAAAAGTAAGGGAATAGACAGGTTTATCTCACTTTTTGATTATATACGGAACTACAAAATTGCGTTGCATATAATTACATTAGCCGTGGTGATATACAGCGTTTGTGAAGCACCACGGACGAATCAGCATGTGCTCTCAGGATACACTAAGCGCAACAGGCAAATCTTACTAGGACTGATATCAGAAAGGTATGGTTACTCCCAATTCAATCGTTAGTACGATTACTCATAATTCAGTCGTTGGCTACCCCAGAGTTCTCGTCAACAGACATGTGAGTTAGGGTAGAGTCTGCTCTCAGTCTGTCTTCAGCCTACTCTCATGTAGTCTTTAAAACTGATCTTTTTGCTGGCTGCACCTCCTTGCTTGGTGGTGCTTGCTGTTATTGTTTTCTTACCTCTTGTTAACCACTCGTTCACTCATGCCCTGGATACTCAGCCCCCGGTTTCATGGCTTAGTGGCACCTCAGTTCCTTCACCCTGGCTCTCAAGTAAGTAAATATGCTTTTATTTCCGTAAATAATAGCATTAAATTGAATACCTGTTTACTGTAAATGGTCAATTATTGAAAAAGCCAAGAGTGCTTGTATTCCAGTGCTCGTTCCTAATCCGGAAATCAGCGAGTGAGAAATCTACTCGCCCACTTGAACTCGCAGGAAATCTCCTTGACTTATATATTACTCGTAGATGGGCACTTACACTATTTAACGTTTTTTTGGGCTTTCCCTCCTTTTCTCGTCTTTTCTCGTTCCTTCTCATTTCTTCGTTTACTCAAATCATAGTATAGACATATGAGTGGGAACGAAGCCAACTATTGGAACCTCCTTCACCTGTGCAGGTCTGTCCGCCTAGTACAGGAGGACGACTTTTTACGGCTTTCAGAGTGGACTGATACTCCTTTACCTTTACACGACCACAGTCAACCACAAAATACTAGTCACCACAGTCAGCAGTCTAGAAGTAATACAAGGGGCAGAGCCACTTCAATATCTTTGCAGACTTCTGGTCCTACGTTCCAGCTTACCTTCAAAACCAACGAAAATATGGAGAAAAAGCGGCCTCGAGGCTTTATCGATGGTTTTTTTTCTAAAGAAAGTGGCAAGTCCTCGATGTTTGGTATACCCCACTTTACTAAAGCACCATTTTTGGACGAGAATCACCACCTGAAGCGGAAACAATACCGGATACTTGCTTTATGGCCCCTACCTACAGTAACGCGACACCTTATCATACTCTCCACCATCCTCTCCTTGCTAAATCTGTTCAATATAATCTCCACTAAAGTCTGTTCTGCTCCTTCCTTCGTTCTCTATCGCAAAGAATTCTTGAGCTTGTTGTTGTCACCATTTCTGATCCCATTCACTCCCATTGGCCTCTTAATATCGGGACTTAATTTCCTTACATTGGGTCTATTCGAAGAGTCATTGTCTCATTTTTTGGGCGGCACAAAACGATTTCTGATTACTTTCATTGGGCTTCTGATTAGTGTCAACGCTACGAGGCAGTTTATTGGCCACCTCTTCTCCCGTGGGACTGGCTGGGCCCTTCCCATACTTTTCTTCAGTGATTCACTGCATGAATGCAGCCAAGGTAAATCATAGATATGTTGTACTAAGCCTGTGTAGAGGATAGAGAATTAATGCGCTTGATTCTAGGGATGTCTCCGTTCTTGTTCTCCATGCTGGTCTTTCAGTCGGTGAATCTCCATGATAAGTATATCCTTTATTATGGCGAGCATGTGGATACTCGCATCAAAGTGTCGAAAGTTTGGATTCAACTGTTTATGTGCATGTTGAACTTCCTCCCGAAAAACGTCTTTTGGTGGAGTGTCAGTGGGCTTGTGGTTGGTTTCGTTGGTACCTTTGGCTCCTACTATTTTGTGAAACGGCAGAAGTCGCTCAGCCAACTATCGGATATTTCAAAGATCTATCCGGTCATGTACCTCAAGCAGCTATTTGTGAAAACATTCAAACGATGCTCTTACGTTCTGTGCATCGCCACTGCATTACTAATCATATGTAATGTGCTCTACACCAGACCGGTTCAGATAGATCCCGAGACACTCACTTCGATCAGCGAGGATCGTTACCTGATGACTTTCTTGGTAATGACTGCTCCTCGTCCTGGTGAGCCTGACTTTCTTACCAAGACAATTGACTCCTATTTGTCGCATTTCCCAGCAGATCCAGCTCTTGAGTCATTCTACTCTAGGATTCAGATGGTGGTGTATACGCATTTCGATGATCATCCAGCATTCGATAGAGCCAAGCTGAAATTTGAAAGTACCCGCAAGGGACAAAGATATGTAAAATGGATCCAAGAACCAGGCTCAGAAAAGAATCAACGGTTGCACTTTTCCAAAGCTTTGAAGTTGGTGAGCGAAACGTATCAAACCTCTTACATCGAAATCGTTGAAGACGACTTCCCACTTTGTAAGGATACCTGGCCGGACTTTTTACGAGTATTGTATCATGCAAACAAGTACGTACCTGAGCATTGTGGCGCGTTTGTTGGAACTGGAGGCAGTGGACTGATATTCAAAAAACATATCGTTGAGAAAGCCTACCAACTACTTCTTTCTGAAAACCCACAAACGCCTCCAGATATCATTCTTCAGGACTGTCTGTTAGGCATCAATCCACAGTGCCAGGAGTGTAGCCAAACCTTGGTTATCTCAAAGAGCCTATTGATGCATCATGTGGGCTACAATACTAGCACAAGTAACACCAGGACCTACCATTCAGACGAATTTCAATGTGGTTGGAGACATCCTTTCAACGGAGAGCAAAGCACCATTGTTGTCTAATGAAAGTGTGTATCATCTGCGGGGTCAGAAGTTGGGCACTAATTCAATTTGCAAGCTTTCAGCCATTTCAATTTGTAAATTTCGTTAGTTCTGTTATGCGTATTTCACTATGAACTTAATCTAATATTCACTCATAACTATGTGGTTCATTTTTTATGTACACATAATTCACAACTCATCATTCAATATTTTCTTCCCATACGACACACGCGTTCACCTCAGCATATATATATATATATTATTATTTATTCAATACTCTCAATCTTTTTGGTTCTTCACATCTAGTTCTTCTCGCTCTACACCCTTCACCCACCCTTCACCCTACTCTACTGTTCAGCCGAATGGCCACTTAGATCTCCAGAAATTATAATAAACACCTCACCGTAAACACCCCACCGTAATCTCACAGTCATTTAGTCTGTGTCACTAGGATGACTGGTTATTTATGGAGGTGGAGGCCACCTAAAATGGTCTGACATTTAAGTAACTTCCACATTTAGCATTTATATATATATATCTATTAGTCGGGGTCTCTGATTGGTCGGTGTTAACTAGCCATCAAGATTCTAGAGACAATTCATCTCACCTCTCACCTCTTACCTCTCCTGGGATTCTTCCGTATTTTCAGGCATCTTCGAGCGACAAGTTCTTCGGCAAGTACAATCCCAGTTTATTCCAAGCCGTGTTTCATATTAATTTGGATCTAACGATGTTTGAGAACTGGGATTTTGTGCCCTTTGGGTCAGTTCAGGTGGGACGTTGACACTAGAAGTCGCACCAGACCAATTCGGTACTATTCTTGTATACAATCTTTTGAACAATCCGGACACAAAGATGGTAAAAGCTTATAATCTCGTTTATAACCAGACAACCGCTCTAGAGCTGCACGTGTAGTGAAAGCTTCATGGCTAAGGGAATATTGTAAGCATGGTCGTGTTCATCAATTCACGAATTTAGAGTGACCATTTCGTGCTCTGTGTACACCTTGGTACGATACAAATTCAGAATCTTCTATTCAAGAGAATTCCCTCTGAGACACAGAAATATCGTGAGAAATATTATCCTCCTTTCACTCACTTTCCAAACTGCTGGTATACGGATGACTCTTTGCTTGGGCGAACGAAGGAGACAAATTTGTTTCATATCTCAGTTATTGACATTTCTCTAACAATCAACCTTGTCACGTGATAAAGGCCATTGATATGCAAATCTAAACTGAATTACTTTGAAAGATTTCCCCGAATCATCGATAAATGATAAATCATCCTTGTTCTTCTAAATTAATTAATTCTGGATGGATCTGACAGATGTCGAAGGAATTGGCCGAGTATTCATAGAGCTAGCCTAAAGATGTCAAGTCAATCAACTTCATTCTTCATTCCTTTGTCGGGTTTCACTTTCCAACAAGGTAGATTCAGTCATGAACATTGTTCGGTGAGTCAACAAAGTTGATATATAAACAACTTCACGTCGTCGCTGGTCAACCCAACATTCCTTTGCTTTGACATGTCCACCCTTTCAACCATCATTGTAGAAGACGCTGCAGCCTTTTACTCGCATATCATGGCCCGTAGACCAAACCCCATCGAAGTGGGCTTGACTGATGTGAAAAGCCTATCCCCTGTGAGCCATCATTGGAGCCACCAATTTCAATCAGATGAGATTTTGGAGATCGCTGAAGTTTATTATGAAAACAAAAAAACTGTACGTTGCGAATTCGACGTCGCCAGGAATCTGACTAGATATCTCAGACGTAGAACCCGAGGGGGCTCTCAGACTTGATTAAGTGAATATTCCCTGTCATCATTGTAAATAACATAACACATAAATACATAACATAACCATCTATTGGCGTAAAAGTGGTTTGATCTGGATGTTGGTGCTAGAGCTGTGCGAGAGTTGAGTAATCATTTATATCTCAATCTTTTGATGTTGGAGGTAGTCGTTGGTTAGATCCTCACTTTCATCTTCGCTAGATTCATGTTTGGCTTTAATTTCACGCTCTATTCTGCCAATACTTTCTGGGCTCAAATCTGTAGTTAAACCAGTTTCTTGGTCACCTT
>JNET01030457.1:0-29015 GCA_000697455.1 Basidiobolus heterosporus B8920 | reverse complement strand
CAAGCTACAGACGATTGATTGAATGAGAAACAGTTGCTCTTGTGTGTGGGAAATAGTCTAATAATGACTAGCCAATGAGGAAAGAGGTACTGTATCACAGCTTGGTTGTTGGACCTATAGAATACTAGCATATCACAGGCTGTCTTGTAGCCTCAAATGTGCGAGTGAAGGAGAGTAAAATGATCGAAATGAACCCTCTGGCGCTAAATTTAGCTTACAGAGTAGTCATAGGCTGTAACCTCGGGAATTCTCTTCATCTTTTGGGACCAAGTCGCAATGGATCTGAATTCAGTAGCATTATGTATAATTGTGTATGCACCATTTTCCCTAAGACATGGGAGTTCCTTCCAAACCTGGGGCTCTTCGCTACAGATGAGATGATAGTGGTTTCACTGATGAAAATTCTGCTCCACTTACACCAATGAGTGTCTTTTAAGTCCGTGTGACGCTGAATACATTTGGTAGCATTGTGAAGATTTCTAAGTAAGGCTGCATTCTTTCTGAGTAAGGCTGCATTCACGGACAATCCTATCGCTTTCAATTGAAATGATGTGGAGAATTGCTGCTTTCCCATGTAACGTGACGATCGGATTCTCTATAAATTCTTGGTAGCTTCCCCGCAACTTCACTTCACCATATCCACTCCATAGTTTATACACTCATCCTATATAATCCCCACTTCATTTTTGCATTATTGATCTTTATATCTAATCAGCATGAGTGTTCAAAGCTATTCAGACACTTTGACTTTCTACGTCAATGGTAGCCGTGTCGTTCTCAAGAATCCTGATCCTGAAATGACCCTTCTTCAATATCTCCGGCATACTGGCTTGACGGGCACTAAGCTTGGTTGTGGTGAAGGTGGTTGCGGTAAGTCAACAACGTCCTATTGATCGAACCATAGTATTGATATACTAATTGTCTACTTAAAAACAGGGGCTTGTACATTGTTGGTTTCTTCTTATGATCCAGATACCCGTAAAATTTTCCATACATCCGTGAATGCATGTTTGGCCCCTCTTTGCGCTATGGACGGAAAGCATGTTATAACCGTTGAAGGTCTCGGTAACTCAAAAAACCCCCATCCTGTCCAAGAAAGAATAGCACTAAGCCACGGTTCACAATGTGGTTTTTGTACCCCCGGTATCGTTATGTCGCTATATGCTCTGCTGAGAAATAATCCTAATCCTACTGAGCACGATATTGAAGAAGCATTCGACGGAAACCTTTGTCGTTGTACTGGTTACAGACCCATTCTTGATGCTGCTAAAACATTTGCTACTCCTACCGGAGGTTGTTGCGGAAAAAGCACTGGCGGTTGCTGCAAGGATGAAACCCAAGAGATAGTCAAGGAAGAAGTTAGAGGTTGCGGTAGACCTGGAGGTTGCTGTCAAGACAAAAAAGATATGGACCAAGAGCTTAGTAACTCGGTAACTCCTGAAAAGTTTGAACCAGTAAAGCTCAAGAAATACGATCCATCTCAGGAGTTAATCTTCCCTCCTGCTTTGATCAAATACGCTCATGCAGAGAATGATTCCAACCAGGGTCTTAGACCTTTAGCTTTCTCCAACAACAAGTACAAGTGGTATCGTCCTCTTGAGCTTGAAGAACTTTTGCAACTTAAAGCTGAATATCCCGATGCTAAAATTATCGCCGGTAATTCCGAAGTCGGAATTGAAATCAAGTTCAAGAATATTTACTATCCAGTTATGATCTACGTTGGTGACATCAAAGAATTGAAAAAAGTTGAATACAACGAAGATGGAATTACATTCGGAGCCAACATTACTTTGTCTAGCTTTGAACACGTACTAAAAGAAGCAGTAGAGAAGTATGAACCTTCAAAAACCGAAAACTTTAAAGCCTACCTCAGCAATCTTCGTTGGTTTGCTGGACGCCAAATCAGAAATGTTGGTACTATTGCTGGAAATATTGTCACTGCTTCCCCAATTTCAGACCTTAATCCTATATTCGTTGCTTCTCGGGCTGTAATGGTCGTTGCTTCGAAAGAAGGTGGATTACGCTCCATCAAAATGACTGAATTTTTCCTTGGTTACCGCAAAACCGCGCTTCGTCCTGGAGAGGTGGTAGTCTCTTTGACAATCCCCTTTACGTCCGAATTCGAGTATACACAATCGTTCAAACAAGCCAAGAGAAAAGATGATGATATTGCCATCGTTAATGGTGGCTTGAGGGTGAAATTTGAAAAGAAGGATGGGAAATTCGTCATCCAGGATTCTGTTTTCGCTTTTGGTGGTATGGGCCCCACAACGCTACAAGCTACCTCTGCTACAGAATATCTAGCCGGCAAGGAGTGGGGATATCGTGAGGATTATTTGGAAGTTGTTAAGCGACTAGGCTATGATCTTCCAATTCAATATTCTTCTCCCGGTGGTATGGCGGAGTATCGTAAAGCCCTAGCTGCCAGCTTCTTTTATAAATTTTGGTGCGGAATTGCTGACAAATTGGGTCTTGACATTCCCGAGGCCAAGTTTGCTAATGAATTGAAGGATATTGAACGTGCTGTGTCCCAAGCTTCTCAATCCATGCCCACTCGTCCTGAATCTATTGTTGGAAAGAATGTTGCTCACTTGAGTGCTGTCAAGCAAGTAACTGGAGAAGCTATATATGTAGATGATATGCCTTCTTATAGTGGAGAGCTTTATGGGGCAGTTGTGACCTCAAAGAAAGCCCATGCTAAGATTTTAAAAATCGATTCCCACTTGGCCGAGGAGGCAGAGGGTGTTGTAGGATTCTATTCAGCACAAGATGTTCCTGGTTCCAACACTTGGGGACCTGTCTTCCAAGATGAGGAAGTTTTTGCTAGTGATGAAGTCCATTTCTTGGGTCAAATCATTGGTATTGTTGTTGCAAAGACACAAAATCAAGCTCAAGATGCAGCTAGGATGGTGCACGTTGAATATGAGGAACTCCCCCACATTCTTACCATTGAAGAAGCCATCGAAAATGAATCTTATGTTCCTGCTGATAGAGATATTACACGTGGAGATGTAGACAAAGCTTTCACCGAATGCGATCATATTTTCGAAGGCGAGTCTAAGGTTGGTGGTCAAGAGCATTTCTATCTGGAAACCAATGCCTGTATTGTTGTTCCAAAAGAAGATACAGAAATGGAGATTTTCAGCAGTACACAAAACCCTACAGAAACTCAACATATAGTGGCTAAGGTGCTCGGTTGTTCTGACAGTAGAATTGTTATTCGCACCAAGCGTCTTGGCGGTGGTTTTGGTGGTAAAGAAAGTAGAACTATAATGTTAACCGCACCCCTCGCTGTTGCTGCCTACCACTCACGCAAGCCAATTCGCTGTATGCTCGACCGTGATGAAGATATGTTATTAACTGGCCAAAGACATCCGTTCTTGGGTAGGTGGAAGGTTGGCGTCAACAAAGATGGTAAGATCCAAGCATTAGATATTCAACTATATGCCAATGCGGGTTGGTCTGCTGACCTGACCATGGCTGTTGTTGAGCGTGCCATGTCTCATAGTGACAATTGTTACTACATCCCTAATGTCCGCGTTATTGGCAAAGCATGTATCACAAACATTCATTCGAACACAGCTTTCAGAGGCTTTGGCGGGCCTCAGGGAATGGTGATCTGCGAGAATTGGGTGTACGAGGTTGCGGACAAACTCAATATTCCTGTTGATGAATTCCGTGAAATTAACATGTACAAAGAAGGCCAATTAACTCATTTCAATCAGGAGATTACTGACTGGCACATTCCTCTGATGTGGAAGCAAATCAAAGAGTCATCCAACTACGAAGCCAAACGTCGTGAGGTTGATGAATTCAACCAAATTCACAAGTTTAAAAAGAGAGGACTCGCGATTATTCCTACCAAGTTTGGCATATCCTTCACGGCTAGATTCCTTAATCAAGCTGGTGCCCTGGTCCATATCTACACGGACGGCTCAGTCCTTTTGACCCATGGTGGTATTGAAATGGGTCAAGGTATTCATACTAAGATGGCTCAGATTGCTGCTGAAGCCTTAAACGTTCCATTAGAAAAAGTATTCGTTAGTGAGACATCCACTAATACTGTGGCAAACACAAGCCCTACTGCTGCCTCAGCTGGATCTGACCTCAATGGCCAAGCTGTCAAGGCTGCATGCGATCAAGTTGCTGAGCGATTAAAGCCTTATCGTGAAAAGATGCCAGGCGCTTCTCTTGGAGAACTTGCCAAGGCTGCATATTTCGATCGTGTAAATCTCTCCGCTAACGGTCATTATAAAACTCCAGACATTGGCTATACTTGGGGTAAGAACGAAGGCATGATGTTCTTCTATTTCACCTTGGGAATCGCAGTCTCCGAAGTCGAAGTTGATATTCTTACGGGTGATCATACAGTCTTGAGTACCGACGTACTTATGGATGTTGGTCAATCGCTCAATTACTCAGTTGATCTAGGCCAAGTTGAAGGTGCTTGGTTACAAGGAGCTGGTTGGTCGACTATGGAAGAAACCCTCTTTTTCCCCAATGGTATGCTCTTCACTCGTGGTCCAGGTAACTACAAAATCCCAGGTTTCCGGGATATTCCTCAGCAATTCCGCGTTGATCTACTTGACGGCGTTGAATACAAGAATCTCAAGACAATTCACGGCAGTAAAGGTGTGGGTGAACCACCATTCTTCTTGGGAACCTCTGTCTTCTATGCCATTCGAGATGCCATTTCATCTGCTCGTAGAGACAACGGCATTACCGAAACCTTTACTCTTGCACATCCAGCAACTGCTGAACAAATTCGTATGGCTTGTGCCGACGAGATTGCCACTCTTTCCAAAATAGAACGTAAGGAGGGAGAGAAACCATGGGCTATTCGCGTCTAATGGCCATCTAATTGTCTTGTACCCTAAATATCGTTATTTATACGTATATGTGTATATAATTTCAGCATTTATTTACATCAAACCAAAATAAACTGGGAAAGTGCGAATCTAGTGGAGTAATTTAGTGTAAGTATGTATATATATTTGTATGTTCGTAACAATAACAAATCCTTGGCAATTATGTACATCGATTGTATTGCTAGTTCTGCTGTGAGTCAACATTAGGAGCGTAAATCCTCTTCATCTGATGGCGGGATGACCTCATCATCTAACCAGAAAGTCAGCTCGTTATTTGATATATTGCCTGAGATCTTAGCCGGTGTTTCTGGGACAAAGCTCTTCGATGGGGTAGTCGTATCAAGCGATGAATTCGTGCAAAGAATATTTTTCGAAGTTGGAGGTGGATTCAAAGGAGTCTCGGGAATAATGGCGTATACCTCAGAAGTGGGTATCGTTGAATTGCTCGAAACAAAACCATCATCGAGTTGGTGGTACCTGAGAAGTGGGTGCCAACGGCAGCCTGTTAATTGAAGGGACGTAAATGAATGGGATTTTGTTGGTGTTTGATCATTGATAGATGGAGTATATGAACGTAAACTGGGCTCAGGCTTGGGGTTCTCGGGCGTTTCAGCTACTAGTAGCTCACTAGTTCCAACACCAGTCTGGTTACTCTTCCTTGGTCGCTCGTAGTTTTGAGCCTCATGTTTGCATACTTCCACTGCATATACACTAGGGGTCTCTGCTGGCTTAATCCAATTTTCCGGTTCGGGAGTAATTGACAGGTCTGGTGTATGGTTCAGTCTCCCATTCTTGGGAGTACTACTACAAAAATCTTCAAAAAACTGACTAGTCTGGCTTGCAGACAAATCGATCTCTCTAGGCGTAGTAATGTGTATGGAAGGTGAGGTGTTGGACACTTGTAGTAAGTGCCGATTTTTCAAAGGTGTACTTCGCTCTTGGGAGTAAATATGTGATTGTTGGCACGAATTTGTCGTTGGTTGAATTGCTTTACGACTATCCACATCACCATTTAGCGATACTACAGTTAATGGACTAGGGTTTGGGATCCTCTTCGGTAGAGCTGTATCTTGTATCGTCTCAAGATGGCTTTCTTTCGAAGTGAGCTCCATACTTTCGCTGCTAATATCGACCTCGTCCAAATTCCCATACTCCCATTCCATGTCGATATTTTGTGTACATAATGGAGCTATACTTTGAGCTTGTGATGGAGAGGAGTCATCTTTTAGCTGACCAAACTCGCAGAACCAAGTATCAGTACGTTTCTTCTCCTCTAACGCCTTGGTCAGGTTTTTCAATCGGAGGATGCAGAGATCATCTTCTTTTGATAGGCAATCCGGTGCCAAGTTCAATTTCTCTCTCAAATGTAAAAATACCGAGTTTGGAAGCCTGTATACTGGCCAGATTTTCTTCACTCTCCATTCCTCACGATTAGTGGTAATTCGCAACTTGGCTAAGTACTCTGATGTCTTGTCAGATAATGGAGTGCGTCTCTTCTGTAGCAAAGAGCTTTTGGTGGCCTTAACTTTAGTGACTCTCAATTCAAATAACTGCCCAAGCATAACGGACTCTAAAGATTCTAATAGCCTATTTTTGAGCTCAAGCTTGTCCAATTTTGTCTTCTGGGAAATCACTCGTGTAAATTTGCGAAAGTCAGTAGCATCGCAGCCAAATATAACATCAAGGTCATCTCCAAAAACCGTTACTATTGACACATTAGTACTCTGTAGATGAACAAGAATAGTGAAGAGTATTACCGGCTCTATATTCGTGTGCTTGGGCTAATACAAAGCTAAGTCTATATTTAAATGATACATGTTCTCTCAAATAATTTGAATGGCAACGAGAACAAAATATTTGAGGTCCAGGTGTTAGCGCTTTGATATGAGTCAATGTTTTGATAGGGGTAGCGATGTTGTTTTGTGTTGGTTTTTTTACATTAGGTGAATTCAAGGCTTGTGTCGTTCTTCTCAAACCAGGGCTGGCTCTGTAGCCCGGTTGTGTACCTAACTTTGCATTGCAATTACTACACGAAGGATAGACATAGGCTTCGCTGGCTTGGATTTTTACTACCACCCCCTGGACTGTCTCCAACGACATCCTCTCTAGGTGGCTTCTGATAACTGTTGTTTTGGGTTGTTGGTAAACAACTGCATTGGGAAAACACTCAATTAACGCGATATTGACGCACGTGATCAGAGGCAATTTAGTCCTAGCCTATTTGATAGGACAATTAGCAAGCACAGCAGTTGTTGCCTTGGTACCTCACTCAATTTAACCAGAACCAACTGAAACTTTGGCAATATGGTTTACCCCTGAATAGCAAGGCTTCAAAATGAGTGATTTTAACTGGAAAGGAGAAGCAGCTTTCACGACATCATGGAATGCAATTTAGGCTGGCACATGTAGGACCATCTTATTGGCGAGTGATTTACCTCAGTAAACCCTAACCCTATCATTATCTACGGACTTAATACGACGGGTGCTTGGGCAATTTACTAAGCCATGGCAATATCTAACTTGGAGCTGACTTTGTTGTGACACAAGTTTTCTCAAGTGCATATAGCTTTTTCAGTTATTATACCCATTCATCTTCTGAAACTTTCTCTATCTAGTCTCCTACGAAAACTGTTATCAAACTTTATTTGCCACGGGATTCTGTCCTTCCGTGCTCTTATTTTTAGTCATTTAATTACCTGGGTTTACCTAAATATCAAACCTACAGACCACCTTCACTGTTGTTTGTTACCTAGACTTTGATACAGGCTACATTGTAAAACTTATTGGGTACAAACATGCCGAAGTGGCAACCTCTACCTCGAGTCGCCAATGGAATAGCTATTTTCCCTTTCTTGTGGGCGACTCCCACTGTGGCGAATGATGTCCAAGAAGAAAACGATGATACCCAGTCATCCGAATTGAGCTCCAAATCTCCGTGTATTCCATATTTAGTCGACTTAGAAGTAGGTGATATCGTCTATGTATATGAGCAATTGGGTGATTGGTACAAAGGCTACGTAGTACCATCTTTTCCTCCAAATGCGCAACCACGTCGTGGTGTATTTCCTGCAAATCATGTCCATATTCGCACTGACCTTTCAAGTGCAACTACAATTGATGTGTACGAAGTCGAAGGATCAAAAAGGGCTTCTGTATCTACTGGTAGTTCGGATTCGCAGAAGCAAGAGTCAACTTCTGAACTCCCTGATGCCCCTTCGTTAGTAGAGTCAGCCTCAGAAGATGATTTTAGGAATTTAACTGTCTCGAATACTGCAATAAATACCTGCCATATTCGTCCGTTAAGTTTACA
This sequence comes from Basidiobolus heterosporus B8920, assembly GCA_000697455.1. Taxonomy (NCBI): domain Eukaryota; kingdom Fungi; phylum Basidiobolomycota; class Basidiobolomycetes; order Basidiobolales; family Basidiobolaceae; genus Basidiobolus; species Basidiobolus heterosporus. Next base: position 20,837 of record JNET01030457.1, on the reverse strand, counting down.
AGACTCCCCTTCTGATGATATTCACCCAACTCCACCAACGATCCCCCAAATGCAACTTTATAGAACAGCAAGTGGTATTTCGGAACCCTTGGTTGATATCATTACTTCCGTCCTGAAAGAGTGGTGCTCGTATTTACCAACTTATTTACGAAATTGTCAATATGAACTGTTTGACCACGTAAAAATGCACATGACTACCCTTTTCAAAGGACGAAGACAACTTCTTTCGCAAACATTATCACTGGAGGATTTGAATAAGCTGCGTTCAGAGTTGATTCATACAATTTTGTCTGGTAACAAATTACAGGGGCTGGATTCTGTTGTTCTCCATAAAGAAAAGGGACTTCCGATCGATGAGAAGAACTTGCCCTTAACGGCACTCTACAAAAATCATGTCGAGCTTTCTGGCGACAATGGTGTACAACCTGAGAGTCCGTTTATGACAAGTCCTAGTCAATCCCCGTTGCCGGTTCGCAAAAGATTAGGAGTTGATACTATCTCAAACTTGTATCATCTTTTCTTTGATCTAAAGGCATTTGTTGCATCGATATGCTTGACAGGAGAATACACCGAACTTCATTTCTCACTGTTTAACAAAACCACATCAAAGTTCATTAGTGAAGAGTTCCTCATTGTTCTCACATCCCAAGGGATGCCTAGCGATTCCAATCGGATAGGTAGACTACGTACTTTATTCACTGACCTATCTCAAAAGGATGCCAGTGATCAGATATATCTGGTATGTAGAATTGTTCGTATAGGCCGAACCTTGTTGTTGGAAAAATCTAAAGATGGTACAGAGCTCTCTTCCTCATCATCTGCAGACGTAGCGAGCCGCGTGCATTCCGCAAACAGTAAACCAGGAAGCGAGATCAGCTACAGAAGACCGTTTGGGTGTGCAGTTGTTTCTGTAAGCGATGTACTTCAAGCCAACAATCAAGTTGACACTTTACGAGAAGCCGTTATTAAAATATACACTCCCTGGAATGACACTACTTTCTCTACGCTGCATGAGAGCATTATAAACCAAACAGGCGAGTATGAGCAATCCTCGAGAGCTGAGAGTATCTGTGTATCATTTCGGGTATTCCAAGGACAAGCACAGGCCTTAATTAGAGAACATCCAACGCTATTACTTGATATTCCGATCACTCCAAGGCTAGGATTTCCAGATGTAGTACTGCCAGGTGATAGCCGAAATGCGATGCATTTAACTCTCTGCTCCGGTGATTTTCAACAAGGTCGCAGAGCAACAGCCAAGAACATTCAAGTCAGAGTAGAGGTCCGTTCAAACACAGGAAACGGTGCACCATTGAGTGGTGCCATATGCCGTGGATCTGGAGAAGCTAACGTAACTCAGTACGAGTCGGTGGTAATCTATCATTCGAACAATCCTAGATGGGATGAGTCTATCAAGATCGAAGTGACCCCGGACATCTTTAAAAGCTCACACATCTTCTTTACCTTTCGGCATTGCTCAAGTAAGGAGCAGTCTGGATCTGCAATATCTCTCGGCGGTAAAGAAAAATCCACTGACAGCAGCATATTTGCTTTTGCCTTTTTACCGCTCTCTCTAGACAACCATCACACTATAGTATCGGATGACACTCATTCGCTCGTATTGTACAAATACGACCCGAAGATTGTTTCGTCAACAACATACTTGACTTGCTGTACTAATACCCCGAAGCCTAACAAGCTTATGTCTTTTGATAGCCTTGACCTGGTCAAAAGTTATACATCATCCTCTGGACTAATCATGCTGAAAGACACTTTTATTGTAAAAACATTTTTATGTTCAACCAAGTTAACCCATAGCGAGTCTTTAGTGAATCTCCTGCACTGGAAGGAGGCCTTACTTACTAGGCACGATATGCGATCTATCTTGAAAAATTTCACCTTCATAGGTGAACTGGAAATTGTCAAATTCCTTCAGGACATCTTTGACGTATTGTTCGACCTATTAGGTGCACCCGCGTCTTCATTCCAGCACGGCGATACCAGCGCGAAGCAAAGTTCTCACCAACGTCAGCTTTCCATCTCGGGAACTGGCCCTACCTTGGATGACTTGGTGTTTGCTGCGTTGGTTTTTGTCCTGAACATAGTATCTGACAGACGTTTCACTAATTTCCGCCCGGTTCTAGATGTGTATATTGAGAAGCATTTCTCTTCCTCTCGAGTATCGAAGCATCTCATTACCTCTATGAGGAAGTTACTTTCGGATCCGACCGATACAACCCAGGCAACGGGGCTTCGCTCTAGTATTAAGGCTTGGGAATACTTATTTAAGTTGATTGTTAGATCCTGGGGGATCCATAGAACGGAAGAGAAAGGTAAGAGTGTCAATAGTGACACTGAATCTTGTTCTCTGTTACTGCCGAGTGATTTCGTAGAAAACCAGAGCGAATTTAAAGCAAGTCTTTGGGGGCTTTTTGGGGATATCAATGAGCTCATGTCTCTCACTACGCCACTTTCGATCCTTGGAACTCAAACCATTGCACTACAGCATTACCACACCATTTTCCAGGAACTTGTTACTCGTTTTCCTACCAACGAGCTTGCAGAAGTTGCGGTTTCGTTTGTGGATTCCGTCGCCAACTTTAGGAAAGGAAATCTTGCGCATCATCGACTGCGACTTATATACCAGTTGATTCATGGCGTACTCTTTGATTGCCCGGAATCACGGCACATACTAGTCAAAGCTACGGTTAGATGGGTCGAGAAGTATTTGGAACAACCCATGACCGATTATACAGATTTAGAACAATGGAGGGAAATGCTTCGCTTAAGTCTCATTGTTGTAACTGAAATGCTAGAGAAGATTCATTCGACATATTATAAAGATCAAGAAAATGGAAATCCTGCATCGAACGAAATAGAGTTGGAGGATCCTGACGTCGACGTAATGTTGGCTATATTACCTCTACTTCTAGGGGTTTATCATCGACTTCGCCAAACCTCTATGCCGATCGCTTTCGATCATCCTGCTTCCAAGCATAATTCTGGATTCAGTGGCCCTCTTTCCCCAATTTCTTCCCCACCCGACCTTCTGCCTGCTGAGGTGACTGATCGAGGCTCAAACATCTTTGGTGAGACGGCGTCTATGATGTTGACTCTTTTGTCTCTGGCATCAACTAACCAGCTGGAACGCTTCTTTCAGACATGCATCCAGGCAGACCCTGACGAAGGACTTCAAGTTGTTGTGCTACTGCTCGACATACTTCATTCGGTTCTATCTGAAAATGCGTTTCCAAAGCATTGGCTTAACCTGTCCGTATTATCCTTAAGAATGACCTTCAAAACTCTGGTTTCTTTGAGCACCGTCCTCAAGGCAAGCCTTGACAGTATTGATCAGACCTCTGAGCTGTTGGTAAACATTTGGGTGAAATTCACCACGGTTTTGATCTTTATTTTGGCAAACAAACGACTCAAGGTTGAGACCCTCAATCCTCAAATGCAAAATACGACGGTCTACTTGCTTCAAGATGTTAGAACGCAGGGGCCCACCCTTCTTGTCTCCATGTGGCAGTGTCTTGAATCTTTCAAAGTCAGAATTGGTCCAGAGAAATACCGGCAAATCATTCTGGCCCTTCTGGGACCTATCCTAGACCTGAACCTTACTCTCCATGACGACCTGCGTGAATGTGCCCTGAACATCCTGTACTCTATTATGTTGACAGAATACGAGATCAAGAAGGATTTCAAGCATATGGAGGTAGAATGCTTCGATCGCCTCGAGCATCTTGTTATGACCGAAGTGAAGGGGGATATGATTACATACAACCTGTTCGTACAGGGACTCATCTCCAAAATCGAGAAAGAAAAATCTGACGTGACTCTGAACTTCGCTCTCATCAAGTTGATAGACTCTGTCAACAAATTCTTGGAATTGCTGCTGAACGTGCGGGATCTCCCCAACGAGGATGAATACGAAGACGAAAGGATCATGGGTACTATGAAGCTACTCCGGTTCATCAAGATCATGAATCAGGACGAGATCTATATCAAATACGTGCATCATTTAGTTAACATGCACCTGAGAAGCCTGAACTTCACTGAGGCGGGAATCACCCTTAAGCTTCATGCCGATCTCTTGGACTGGTCTTCGAAACGTCAGTTAGAAGCTATGAGCAGCCTTGATCTACCACCTCAGTCGACACTTGAGCGAAAGGAATTGCTGTTGTCGAAAATCCTGAAATATTTCGATGAAGGTCAAGCTTGGGAGCATGGCATAGAAGTTTGCAAGGAGTTGGCGCATCAATACGAGCATGTCTTATTTGATTACGATAAACTTGCTGCTATCCTTCGCACCCAAGCTCAACTCTACGAGAACATACTGCACAAGGAGCGTTACTATAGCGAATATTTTAGAGTTGGTTTTTACGGAGGAGGGTTTCCGACCAGTGTCAGAAACAAGCAATATGTATATCGAGGTTTAGCTTGGGAGAAGATCAGCGCATTTTGTGATCGAATTCAGAACAAGCACCCGTATGCCCGATTACTTAACTCAAATGGAGCTCCCTCCGAGTCTATCCTCAATTCAACTGGCCAATATCTCCAAATCACTGCGGTCACTCCCGAGCCCAACATGAAGCTTCCTGCGCTTCAGCGGCCCGATCTAGTTCCTGCACCTGTTCGTGAGTACTACGAAGCCAATGAAGTGAACACCTTTAGCTTTTCCAGGCCGGTCAAGAAATCCCTTACCGGAGAGATGGCATCTCCCAGAAACAGTACCCTTATGAACGGCAAATTAATTGCCGGTAACAACAACAAACAGTTGGTCCAGTCCGGAGGCACTGACCCGGTCAATGAGTTTTTAATGTTATGGACAGAAAAAACGATTTTTGTCACTGAATCCAAATTCCCTTCGCTACTTCGTCGTGCTGAGGTTGTATCGATGACGACCAAAGAGCAATCCCCTGTGGAAAATGCAGTAGCAGCAATGGAGAGTAAAACCAAAGAACTTTTGCATTTAGAAAAGAAGTATCGGGTATTTGTTGGAACCGATACTTCCAAGGTTAATAGTAATCCCCTAGCAATGGCGTTGAATGGAGCTATCGATGCAGCTGTGAACGGAGGAGTTTCAATGTACAAACAAGCATTCTTGACAACCGAATTTATCAAGCAGAACCCGGACAAAGAAAGGATGGTTGAGAAACTACTTCAATTAATTGACGAGCAGGTAAATCCCTTGAGTAGACCAACTTACCATTCACAACAATTCATCCCCTTAATTTTCTTAGACATTAGTCATACAAAGCTGCTTGGAGGTGCACAATCGAATTGCTCCTTCAGAAATGAGACCACTTCACGAAAATTTAGATATGTGTAAGTACTTTTGTTGAAGCCCGTTTAGAGAAGAGCGATTTATTGACTTTATGCATCAGTATTCCGGAAGAATTTCTCCAACGAATTAGTAAGGATCTCTGCCAAGAAGCCCACCGTTACCCTATATCATCCACCATTGTCTTTCGGTGTATCTAACCATCAGAACAACGACCCATCTATATCGATTCAGAAGTCACCTACACCTAATACTCCAACACCCAATCCTAACAAGCATACGGAGAGTACGCAAAGTCTGCAACTAAAGAGGAATAGTCAGCTTTCTGAATCAGGCGTCTTGGATCCTGCCTCAACACTATCCTCTTCAGTAGCGTCGCAGTCAGCTGAAAATGCAAGTTCTTCTACTCGTGGGTCGAATCCTTTTACATATGCACTCAAACGTTTGTCTGGTGGGTCATCCACCACATGTAGTAGCATGGATGGTACGGACGTGGATTATCAAAGCCTCACTGCCGTAGGGTCACCATTATCCACCCCTAGTTTCAGCAATCCATCTGATATGCCTAGTCTGGGCAAGAAGAACCGGTGGTCATTAAAGAAATACCGAATGTTATTAGAACGGCATTTGGCTACAAATAGTACCACTACCACTACTGCCCCAACTGAAGGTACGCATTAGCACTCGATGTGGGAACAACCTAAGCCACGGACTCTAATCACCTTGTTTATCACTCCTGAGTGCTTTGACGCCATCGCAAGCCATTGACTCAAGAAATGGACCCCATGGTTACCAATGACCTCGCTTTAAATAGTCTTTACCAAACTAATCCGTTGTAATGATTCATTTTTTACCTTTAATTTCACCTATCCTTCAACCTCATGGTTTGTATTAGAGAACCTTTGCCACTTCAAGAACATCTTCATATCTCTCACTCCACCCCACCCCACGTATACCTTTTGTGTGCTTACTCTCATACACTTGAAGTTAGTGATAGATAGATAGATGGGACCTGTATCTTGCCCATTACTCGTCCATTACTCGCCCATACTTCGCCAATATTTTGGCATTGACCTTCCACCTAAATCCAGGCTCTCTTGTTAGTGATGGGATTTGAAATAAGTAATATACGAATTCCCATTAAGACCCATCTTTGTGAGAATCATCCACTTGAGCTTCGATGCATGGAGCAGGGCGACTGTATGGATCATAGTATATCCAACTAATTATATTGTTCAGACTTAAAAGGGGCACACATAGCAGATCAATTGGTAAACCATCACAGTTTACCCAGACCTAGACCAACGTGCTGATCGAATACCAGGATTGTCGGTGTTAGAGGGGAAAGAAGATCGCACCATTAATATCTAATTACCCATTGGAGACGATGTTTTAAGAAAGATACGTGATTTTCCAGGGCCAGGTTAGGCAATATTTAAAGAATTCTCCATTTGTCACAGGGTTATCTGATGGATCCATTTAGGATGTTGGATGTTGGTTTTGGGTCTAAATAGGTTTTGGAATGGTCCTAACATTCTGGATGAAACAAATTCGATAGCTAACCAAGCATTATTTCCATCAGCACAACATGTGTTTCTTGATTGAGTTTCATTGATGGTAGGATAGTAGTATAAGGAATGGAAGGTGTCAATGTGTCGAGGATGTCGAGGATGTCGAGGGCATCTGGTACATCGTTTCCGCTTACGTACTTCCCTTGAGAAACAAGTTTGATCCAATACCACTGGGAAACTCCGGGATTAACCGATCTCAGGCCCATATATAAAAGCGTTCGTCCAAAGTAAGTTGAAAGTAACAGCAATATCGATCTTTTCGATCTTTCAAAACCCCTGGCTCTTTCTTCTTTGTCATCTCTTGCGTTCCCCTATACAAACCACACTACCAATGGAAACCATCTATCCTTCCTCTATGGTCGAAGATTCCTACAAGAAATCCAAATACATTCCCGAGATTTATCCTCGATCTCTTCATCAACGAAACAGTTGTCAATTCTCAAGCGCCAAGTTCTTCCCAAAAGATGCCCTTCCTCGTTCTTTCGCACGCTCCGCCACCTGGCCTCGGATGAAGATGTCTCAACCATTAGAACCTATCACAGAAGATCCACAGGAACAATGAATCCATCAATTTTCCCCTTTCCCTCTCCCCTTCATACATCCCACTCGTTCTGCCACTCTGTGGAAGTGATCCAAAGTTCGTACCACTAGATCCTAACTCGATACTGCGGAGAGCCTATATATATATATACATATATGTTTATTTGAAACAACTTCAGATGGAGCGAATGGTTTTGCTAAGGACAATGATCTCTCTGTCCTCGTTACACATGCAACCATGCACTCATACACCTACTCTCACTTCGCATCTATATCTACACTTACACTTAAACCATAACATGAATTAGATAGACGTAGAAGCCACCATACTACATCCTTGGATCACCATAACCTTAGCGGTGATGATGCACCACATGAATAAATTGTTGGCGTAATATATGTCGCCAGTGATGCCATCTTCATTGGTTCAGTGATCTAATGAAATTCGGTCTCCGAGATGGCCCGTGAGCTTGAGCTTCTAATGATGTGCCATAGGGCAGTCCTCGTGCCTCACTTATCGTTGAAAGGGAGAAATCTTGTGGTACCTGTTCGTTTGAGTACATTCTCAACACCAGCAATCCTTCGTATGGATAGCGACAGGAGTTCGAGAGATATACATGTTGTATTTATTAAAATGATATTAGTTGGATGTACAGGGAAGGTATATATGGGGGGATGTGAGGGATGGGAGGGATGTGGAGGTTGCTTCGATCATTATAGAATTCCGCTATCTCTGAGCGCATTCTGAAGTATCGTTTCCTTGACTGCTGCAAATACTAATCTGTAGAGTAGAGGATTGATGAGCATGCAATGTAACAGGAGTTCATTCATCATGTCACATACCTTATCTGCATTTCCAAGATCCGGGTGTGGGTCAGGAAGATGAATGAGATATTTAGAAAGGGAGCAATGAGCGTAGGGGTAGAGAAACCATGACAAACCTTGGACGTGTCTGTTGCTTGCGTGAGACTGAAGATGTCCATGATGTTAGGTTATTGGAAGTAGATGAGAAAAGAGCACTTGGTTGCTTACTGTGGATAAATGTTAAGCTTTGCCCGGTTGGTTTGTGTGAATCTCCAAAGAATGTACTTGGCTGCTTTGGTGATATCTGAACCACCTACTCAAACGGATCTCATTAGCTTTGACTCTCACTCTCATTTTTTTCAAGTGAAATCAGCAAGTGAAATCAGCACGTACCTGTGTATTCTGGAAAGTACTTCTCGAGCGGTATTCGTGGGAGCTTTTCTCGAAATAGGTCAATCTTGTTCAAAAAGAAGATGATCGATGTGCGCAGAAACCATCTACTGTTGACTACAGACTCGAATAGAATAAGGCTCTCGGTCATGCGATTCTATTGAGCAGATAGGTTGTTGTCAGTAATCAGTGGAGGAGAGTGCGATGCTGGATCATTGTAGATTATAAGCAAGCATACCTGTTCAGATTCCTCCAATAAGACCTGGTCGTACTCACTAAGTGCAACACAGAAAATGATCGAAGTGACCGCCTCAAAGCAGTGGATCCACTTTTTTCTCTCTGACCGCTGACCACCAACATCAAACATACTACCAAAGTCAATACAAGAGCAAGGCAAAGCCAACAAGATACAAAGAACCGCTTACTGTATGCTCAACTGGCCCATGTTAAACCGAGTTTCTATGATACCGGTGGTTTTGGTCCGTGCCCTCAGCACATCCGCCTCATTCGGGATATAATTCGGGGCGCCGATTCGTCTGGCGTGATTGAAAAAGCTACATGGAAAATATGAGAAATCTCCAGCAGGTAGATGCAGATGCGACATTCATTCGAGTCACTTACTACATAGCAGAGTCCATTAGATAGAATTCACTCTGTCGGTCCATCAAGTTCGCAATGACCGGATCCTTCCACAATGAATCGATAGCTTCGACCAGGTCCGGTGTCAGCCTCAAAGCATACGCTCCCTCGTATCTCACACTGATAATAGTCTTGGCGTGGATCTAAATTCACCCGACAAGGTCAGTATCCAATCTACCTCGGAGCAAACCCAACTCAAAGAGGCCCACCTTATTTTTCGGCTCAAAAGGCTCCATGTCCAACTTCTTCATTGCAAAGATAAGGCACTGTGCAGAGTCCACCAAATTCTTGAAAATAGTCACTCTAAATAGGGAAAGTTCCTCGGTGGTGTACCCATTCTGGTGGATGATTTTCATTTGTTTCACGATGGTAGATTTCCCGGATTCTCCACTCCCTAGAGAAAGTGGGGTCGTATTAGTGAAGGTGGAAAACAAAAGGGGTGTCTATGTTGGTTTGTATTACCCACCTAAGAGGAGAATTTTACACTCCTTATTGATCCTTCGGTTGTCCACTTCTATTAGCCTATCGATTGCTGAGCTTCTTTCACGAGCCTCTCTTTCTTCTTGAGATAAGCAAAGTCCCATATTCGAAGAGGACGCACCGTATCTCAGGACAACGTCAAAAAAAAGGGAATATCTGTATGCAAGGTAGGTAAGTTTAGTATACTAAAAAAAGGACGACTTGGTGTGTGTGGTATGGTCAATATGCCATCAAGGCTTGAGAAAAACAAGAAAAGGAACTGGGTAGGCTACGGGTAGGTCAACTGACACCGTGGAGTCTGAACCTAAAGAGGAGTAACTGATAAGTCACCAAATGCGCCTTTTCCTTAACTTTACGAAGGGTCTAGTCAAGGAAAGAAACAGGCAAGAAACAAAACTAAGTAAATTGAAAAGAAGGAATGCTGGAGTCAACCAAGAACAAATTCGCATGGTTTATGAAACGAAAAGCATCTTATTTTCAAGGCGTAATAGGGGCATCATTGATCTTGGATATCTGTGCTCTTCTCCAAATGATATATATCCTCATATGGAAAATAGACTTCAACTTAAATTCATGATTGCCCTAATCAAGTGTCAATCTATCAATTAGTGTAACTCCGCGGTGTTTCTTGGTGATTCTCATTTTATTTGGCCTACGCGAAGCAGCTTCTCAGCCAGAATTTAGTGGTTGATTTCGACCGAGTCTGACATCCAAATAAGGTCACCATTCAGCAATTTAGATTACGGATGTAGGCTAGGTTTAGGTTAGAGATGCAGGCCATGTTTAGACTAGGTTTAGATTAGGGCTACAGACTAGGTTTAGATTAGGGCTACAGACTAGGTTTAGATTAGGGAGATTGTACGAGTTTATATCGAATCTATATCGAATTTATTTTGAGTCTATGTAATGGTACCATAGATCCATTTATTTACGATGACAGCTTGCATTGACAGATCATGAGATGGTCGATTGATTGGGTGAATGGAGTATGAATCGGGTGAGCGAGTGAGCGAGTGAATGAATTGATGCACATGCCGTGGTAGAGACATAGAAAATGTAAAAAGGCCCTAACGCAGGGTGAGCTTCAATTGCTCTGCAACTCGGGTGCGGACCGTTTCTTGGATAGCATTGATTTCCTCGTTTGTTACGTTCCTATTGACAGAGAGAATGTTAGCCACTACAAGTCGCAATGATTCAGTCATAGGGGTGTTACCTGTCCATGGAACGGTAGTTGATACGATAGCAGAGGCTCTGTTTCTTGGTCTTGGGATGGGTGAAGTCGTCAACCTAAACCACGCTACCGTTAGTTACAGCACCAAAAATCCCAAAAATCCCAAAAACCGCAAGTCCACTTACCAGCTTCACATCCTCAACCAAATCCTCGGCGATATCACGGATCAACTCGCAGAAATCATTTTCGTGGAACGTCTCATTGACCCAAAAGCTGATATCTTTAGTACAAGCAGGATGCTTGGAGAAAGGCTTGAATTTCGTGATCTCCTTGTCCTTGAATTGACTTAGGAAGCGCTCGTCCTGGCTCCAGAAGAGACGAATATCGGGAATTCCGAAGAGAACCATCGCAAGGCGTTCCAAGCCAAGCCCAAAAGCCCAACCGATCTTGTCGCCTCGGCCTGCATTATTCAAGATCTCTTGCTTGATTACACCGCATCCGTACACCTCGAGCCATTGGCCTTTATAAAAGATCTCCATTTCCCAGCTAGGGCTAGTGAATGGGAAATACGCGTCAATCCAACGCACTTGAAGATCTTTCTCATCGCTGAACAGTTTCCGAACCATGGAATTAAGCGAATGCTTCAAATGAGCAATGGTGGCTAGTGCAGCTTCCTCTGAATGGCAGGCCTGCAATGGATTGTCTGCCGTAATGACAGTATTGTCCTGCGTGTTGATTCCCGCCACATTCTCTTCGCCAAAGAGAGCCGCTTGAGCCTTGATATCTGCGTGGATTTGCTCGACTGCATTGTTCATATCGAAGATCTGAGCCCCTTCCATTTGATGGAAGACCGGATAGTGGCTGGCGTCGATTTCATCTCGACGGTAAACATCAGCTGCTACCAAGAATTTCTCACTTCCACTCTTTAGGATACTGGATTGATGGGCGGAAGTGTGGGTCCGGAGCATAGTGCTACTGTTAAGATAATAAGTATCCGTCAAAGCTCTACCCGGATGTCCAGGTGGGATGAGTAAATCGTCGAAGTTTTGTTTAGTAGTCACAACTGGACTAAAGGTATCGAACTTGTCGAAACTAGGGTATTTCGAGTAAATTAAAGATTTTATGATCCCTAGTGGATGTTCTGGGATGTTGTGTAGATTACGTCCGACTTTAGACAGGATGGAAGGAGTAACATTGGTGAATTCGTCGGCAGCATACGTTTTCCCTTCAATTTTAACTTGCTCCTTTGTCACTTCAGGAGCCTCCAATGAAGTGGAGGAGAATCTTTTTGAAAGGCTGAGGATGCCAGTTGTCTTCCTCAAAGTAAGTAGTGTGGCTTGTCTAAGATTCCCATAGGGAACAGTGCAAGCTCGATACATGAACGCCATATTGGAGTGGTTGCAAGAGACAAAATTTTTAGTCACCTCTTTAAAACCAAGCGAATTCAAAAATTGATTATTTGATGTTTCCTTGATTAATCATTGCATAGGATCCTTCCCCTCGACCAGAATAGTATGGATCACCACCAATCCTGGTCTAATCATAACTAGTAGATCCTTGTAAATCATGAATTTATTTACCGCATATAATTAACTGGCGAAAAGCAAGGATTCAAAATCGATTTAACTAAAGAGAAGTGATACAATGTAGAAAAAGACGATAATGGCGACGAGGACAGTAGCTACGCTAAGGATAGGGTGCTTATATAGATAAAGCTCTTGTAGTTGTTTCAAGTAATTAATGATAACCTTGCCAGAAAGCTTGCTTTCACCAACGGTACGAACACCAAACATGATTGGCACTTCGGCGTGTTTACGAATGCTTGACTTGACGTAGAGCTCCAGGCAAATCTTGAACCCAATGGAGTTGACATTACGAGCGCGACGATAGGCCTCACGACGGATGGAGAAGAAACCAGTCATAGGATCAGAGAGAGGAGTCAAAGGACGGGCCATCAAACGAGCTCCCTTGGAGACAACTTGGCGGTAAAGTGGCCAGTTTTCATCAACAACGAACTCATCTGCGGCATAACGAGTACCAATAGCAAATTCAGCACCACTCTTGGCAGCATCAATAGCTTGGAGCATTTCAGGGACCTTCTCAGGAGGATGCTGAAGATCGGCGTCCATACACAAAAGAAGTTCACCTTGAGCTTCGTTAAAGCCTCTCAATACTGCGCTTGAAAGTCCACGCTCCGTAGTTCTTACGATGACACGAACAGGGAAGCCTTCACTAGCAAGTTTGTTGACCAACTCCTCGGTTCCATCTCGAGAATTATCGTCCACAATAATGATCTCGGTGGTGTTCTCCATCTGGTGTTCCTGAAGGGCAGCATACACACGCTTAGTAAGTTGTTCAATGTTACCAACCTCACGGAAGGTTGGGACAATGACGGAGGCCTCGATGGACCCAGTTGGGTTTTTCTTGCTACGTTCAGTCATGGTCTTGGCTATGAGAGTACCAAAGTGTGAAGATTCGCTTGCGTTTACCACCTAATCAACACTAAGAAAATGGCCAAAGTTATCTGACTCGGGATCTCGAGGAACCAAAACAAATCCACGATTTAGGATAAATAAATGAGAAATATTGGTCTATTTTGATGGTTGATTCACAAACAACTGAACGATAGTCAATCCAATAGTGAGTCAATGCGAGCAGAGTTCGTTTAATGAGTTGTAGTAATAGAGTGGATATCGATATTTGTATATTTACATATATATCCCGTTCGTTTCAGCACAGCTAAGACATCAATCAGTCTACTACAGTCCAGCCACTGGTTTAGCTTAGCTCGCCACAACAACGAGGGTGGTCTTGTACTTGCTGTGATAATCAAGCCATTTCGTGATTTAGTCTGCATGAATGATCGAAAACCAAAATCCAACGGCAATCGACAAAGAATGAAGGTAAACAAGGGTAGATGGGACCATGAGGGTAAAGATCTGGTCATGCAAGCTTACTTTTTAGCAGGTATGGCACGTTCATGAAGAAGACACGCAATAGAGAATAAACTGTGTTCCTTTACTGGCTATGACGTGTTGTTGTGTAGTGAGATATGAGGGCAATCGTTGATTTGCTCGGATAACTATAACACAGTTTTATCTTGATGCTTATGCATATTTCTGCTACATGGTCATATGCTGATACTACCCTCGTTACCCGCGCTACCCGCGCTACCCACACCATCGCTAGTATATATACACCTCAGAGCCTGATCTCCATTTCTGTTGACTGAATATTGCTATTCTTCGTGGATTGTCCATCAACAACTTTAATGAGTATCAGCTCAATCGATGAGTTCTCCAAAATGGACAAGCGCATTATTGAGCAAATCACTGGCCACAGCCATCCGATAGACGGGCGTCACGGAGGGATTTCCGCCCAGTTGTTAAGCTGGAATGTAAATAGAGCCAAATGCAGCTCGTTTTATTTAAATAGACAACAGAAGGCACAGTCAACTGGTAATCTCCAGGAGATGTTGGAGACTGGGAACCTTGGTGGGCCTTCAAGCTGCTCGAACTACCCGAACTACCTCGACTCCTCAATCCATTCACAGGACAGCATGTCTGATGTTTTGGATCCATATTCCAGACACATCGCATTGACTACTCAGCTCGCCACTACTCTACTTCATCATGACTATTTGATCTTATTATCCAAAGCGATGATCGTCTTCGGTGCACCTGCACACCGATTGGAGCAGAATCTTTGTGAAACAGCAAGGGCTCTGAACCTCAATTCAAGCATTGCTTATATGCCAGGCGTGACTTTCATTTCTTTCTGGGATCCATGTACGCATACAAGTGACACACACATCATCAAAGCCGCAGAGGGGCATCACATGGACAAGCTGGAGAAGACTTATTTCTTATCCAAGCAGGTGATACAGGAGAAAATCATGCTGAAGGATGCCTACACTTCTCTGGAGAACTTACTCACCTCTCCAACAACATGGCCGTGGTGGGTTAGGCTGCTCAACTACCCGCTGTCTTCCTTTTGTATGACCCCTTCGTTGTTTCAAGGGAGTTGGCATGATGCTGCGGTTGGAGCTGGACTTAGCCTTGGGGTGGGCACTCTTGCCTTGTTATCCGAGAAAATCTACAGCTACAACAACGTATTTGAACTCTCGGCCGCAATCATGTGCGCATTTGTTGCCACCGCTCTGCATAGGCACGTTTGCTACCTAACCGTGTTGGTTTCCTCTGTTGCCTTACTGTTACCCGGACTACAGCTAACGTCCGCAGTTCTAGAGCTTGCCTCCAAGAATTCCATTTCCGGGGTGATCCGCTTGGTCTACGCCCTGGTACTCTCCTTTATGCTGGGGTTTGGGTTAAACATCGGATCACAGGCGTGGAGTGCATTTGATCCGGAGGCGGTGAAAAGTGAGACTTGTGTAAAGGTCAGTCCCTACTGGGATTTTCTGCTGATACCTATATTGGCCGTTGGATATTGTATCTCATTAAATGCAAGTGTGAAGCAATGGCCACCAATGCTTGCTCTAATTTTCATAGGCTATACTGTCTCTTACTTCACGTCTAAGGTCATGGATGTCACGATCTCTGCTGCTGTCTCCTCATTTGCTATTGCGTTGATTGGGAATATATATGCCCGGATCACCAACCGATTCGGATTTGGTGCAGTGCTAGCGGCGGTCATGATGCTAGTCCCGGGTAGTTTAGGAGTAAAAGGGTTTCTCCAAGCCTTTGGTAATAGTGCAGATGGACTGGAACTAGCCTTCCAAATGGTTGTTGTGGGTCTAAGTATTGCCATGGGGCTGTTCATGGCCTCATTGATGGTTTATCCCCAGGGGAAAAAACGCACCACCTTAATTATGTTTTGATTTCAATCTGTAAAGTTCCATTCTTTTCCACAGCATTTGTACAGCTATGTTTTGACTTGTTAAGGTCCGACAAATCCATTGATTTGGTATGGGGTTGGTGTATGATCACATCATCCGCACTTCAACCATCTCCTAGAAATGTACACGAAATGCACACATCGTAACATAGCGGGACTAAATGGTACTACAAGATCCATCATAAATCCCACCGGTTTAGGAATCTCCCATATAAATAGGGGTCAGTGTGGGAAGTATACCGAGCATACGCTTCATTCTTCTCTGGAAAATAAAGAAGACCAGTATCAACATAAATTGCCAAGTTACCCGAAACTCTATTGATGTGTAGCGGGTTCTATGGAACAGTCGAAACGAAACAAAAAACATCCGCAATATGGATTGTCTAAAGAAACAAGACCCAGAACAACCTCGGAGGTTTCTACATAGAGAAGGATACATACCATTTACAGTATCCATCGATAGAACGACAGAACTGAATGGAAATACTATCTTCCAAATATCGCCAATGAGATCATTTCATCTGCTACTTAAATCTTATTCTATGCCAACAGCCAGTGATATCAATACATTCAACGATACTTATTCCCTCAGTTAGATTGGTAATGCGATGCTCGATGTGCTTAGTTCATGGGAAAGATACGGCTACTAAATGAATCATTCCATTATAGCAAGAACGCGTCATCATGAGAAAGAGATAGACCAGTTCTGTAACCTTGTCTAAGTTTGTTACTCAGCTACCCATTGTTGAAATGGGCAGTCATGGAGACATTCACGTGCCCTTGCTCGATCAACGTAGTCGTAATTGAATCGGTGGTTCAGTGAGTATATAAGCCAGTATATAAGCGAGACAGTGTGGACGAGCTCTACAAGTCATCACAATGGTGAGTCTCTTCTGACATGTGTCTATTCTCTACTTGAGCTCACCCATCCATCGCATGTAGGAGGTTAGAAATAAGTTACCACGTTACTGTCGCACTCTATTTGAGGCAAAGGAGAATCTTGGACTAAGGTATTTTAACACTGCATCCACCTTTCAGCCCGTCTATCCTATATTCACTGAGTGCTCCTTAGCTTTGAAGAGATTGGTAAAAAGATCGACCACAATGAAGTTTGGGTGGCTTCAGTCTTCTACGGACAGGTATGCGCATGTTCCCCGCAGATATAAGTTGTTGACTTCCCAACCAAGCTTACGACTTTGTTTAGGCCAAACCTTCCGAGCAAGACATGAAGAAATTGGCCTCCGTACTCAGACTCACAGAAGCCCGTCTCACCGAAGAATCCATGCTAAGCTGGTTCCCAGATCGTGGAGGGTAAGGACCAACTTTGGCATTCAAACTGCATCTAGCCCCTAACCTTCTTGGTAGTTTGATATCCGTTCCACCCACCGATCCCACCTTGTACAGACTCTATGAGATTCTCCAAGTTTATGGCTACCCACTAAAATCAGTGATCCATGAGAAGGTAATTCATGACGTATGCTACACACAGGTCGTTGACTAACGTTGGTGATTAGTTCGGTGATGGAATCATGAGCGCCATTGATTTTGAAACCAAAGTAGAAAAGGTATTTAATCTAGCATTATGAGTGCATTCACTCTCAATTCACATCACATACACCACATACATCATATACATCGCCTTGCCTTGCCTTTCCTAATGCTAATGGGTTCTCTTGTAGGTCGAGAATCCTGGTGGTGGAGATCGAGTGAGAATCATACTTGATGGCAAATTCTTACCCTATAAAACCTTTTAAATAAATGCCATTGTTTCGGTTGATCAACGAATTTTTTTCTTTTTTTTGTACCTATATGTGAGTTGATGTGAGATGGAGTAAGGAACTTTTACGACTTGGTATCTGGTTTGATGAATATGTCTGGTAAATATACAGAAGAAGAGTTGTCCGAGTTGTATGATAGTTTAGAGATAAACGATGAAGAGAATGTTGATTCCGAGGATTTCTGGGAAAAGTAAGTTATGAGGACTTGTTTGTCAAAGAAGATACAAGGAATTCCTATTCCTTTTTGTACCACTCTGGACTACCGTATTTTCCTTTACTTATCTTTCCCTTCCCCTTTCACTCGTAGTAAATATGTAGAGATTTTTGGAGATCGCAATCTAGTCATAACCATACTGAGGGAGGCCGGAGTTCAACTTCCGGAAGATTCCTTCATCACACCAGAAAGCTGGAAACCTTTCTTTTTGGAGAGATATACCCAGTTAAAAGAGGCCAAAACAAACGAAGAAACTCAGACCAATACCGTCTTTGGAGAAGTTCAAATCCTACTTAAGGAATTCCAACAAACTCAGGATATGAACATCCTCGTTGAAGCATGCAAGAAGATTCTCTCCATCTTAGGTAAGTGTAGTAAGGGTTTTCCCCTCTCCCCCCGGAATCGCCCACTTTGGAAATTCCAGTGATTAACTTTTTATTCTCGCGACGTAGACCTCTATCCCGGAAATGCTGGGTGCTACCATCTACTAGGCTTCATATGTTATCTTCTGAATTCCCTCAACCAGTCTTTGACTCTGCTCCAGATTGGCAAATCAATTGATGAGTCCTACGAGCCTATTGATGGTTAGTACGTTTATGAATGTATGACTTCCTTTGCCTCCTTCTAAGCATTCTCCCAAACCCAGAACTCGAGCAAGAAATTCACGAATTACTTGATGAAATTGAAGGAGAAGAAGGAGAACACCCATTGTTGGAAGGAAACGACTTAAGCCAACCATTAAAAACGGTCTTGGAGCAACTGTTCAGTCGATTTGATGTAGATAAAGATGGTGCTTTAAACATGAAGGAATTAAACCAATTTGTCTTTGAAACCAACGGAACTCAACCACCACCCGCATTCTTTCAACAAATATGCCATATGTTTGACTCGAATTCCCATGGCCTCACAATCCAAGGATTCTTCGAATTTTTCCATCAACAATCCCTAGATGATCCATTAGAAACCAGAAATGATTTAAGTAAGCATGGATTTGATCCCAAAACCTTTGCTCCCATTTAATCCCTCTATTTCTCTCACTTAATACTGTATCCTTTTCTCTTCATTTCCCTTGGATTCATGCAATACTCTCTTTCCTTCACCTCATAGAAGAAATAAATCCTTGATTTTACTTTGAAATTTCTTTTGGTAGGATTTAATTTTCACTTGTTGATCCCTAAGATCACTACCCTCCATCATAACCACCAAATTCTTTTCAGTTAATCACCATGATTTATTACACCTAAACTCTAATCTGTTCTGAATTTTAGAAAGTCATAGGAAATTTTCTAGAAAACCAACTAGAAGACTCAATTGACATTTCCATTACTTCACACCCAAGTACACCCTCTATTGAAATTCACATTGTGGACCACCTAATTATTCACATATGTGAGAACCTTATTTTCATCCAATTCTTCAATTCACTTCCAATAACTCCCAGAATCTTGCAATAGGCTATGAGTCCCATGCTTGAACTCTTTGAAGAGTTTACTACTGCTATAACTGAAATTTTCCCCCCTGCCAGAAGTTTGATGGTACTAACCATCAGGTCTGAAAGGTAAAAATAATGCCACAAGAAAGAGGTCTTTGGGACAAGGGTACTGCAGAAGAAGGCTAACATTGAGGAACTCAAGAGGATACTTTATTGTACTTTGCAAAAGGAGCAAACTGCCTGTAAGCAAATGTGCCAGATCATTTGGATATGTTTGAGAAAGTCCCATATTGTGCATACTTCTAACTTGGTGGGAATATCAAGTTAAACCTAAATGTGAATCATGGGTGGGAGAAAAGTTGGTAAGTAAAAATAAGGTAAGATCTAGTGTGAGTAATTTGGTGCTAAATCAGGTGAATTTCAACACTCTCACTCAACTAAACATTCATATAAGCTAATCCTAATTAACATCTTAAATATTCTAATATCTTGCTAGCTAATGATTTGGCTAAATACCTGTAACCATCTGTTGAGTTAGTCAATACACCAAGTCTCACTAGCTTATAATCTATATCTTTGCTGATAAAATGATGCTTAATATACACATGTTAACTTTTGTCACACAATCTTGAATTTGTAGCTCATTGAACACATCTTGGCTTATCTTGAAATAGAGTAATTGGCCAGTGTCAAGGTATAGGGATACCTAGTCAATCCTTCCTGAATCTCAAGTAGATGTGGTTTGCTCACTGGGTGCAATAACCTCTTTTCTGAAACAGTAAAGTTGTCTTCTGGTTGTTCTTGTAAAGGGTAATAAAGCCTCAAGTGAGCCTAGGATAAACTATTGAGCTACAGTTCCCAACTAGGTTGGTGTCTTGACAAAAGATGATACTGGTTTCAAACATCCTTGGGAGTTGACTAAGTACTAAAGCTTCCAAAATCAAAACCCACTGTAAACTACACCAGCAGTGTCTTGAAAAGATTGCAGCTTTTGCCAATAGTTACAAAGATAAAAAAGATCTTTGCCATACAAGGACAAACTAGGGAAAGAATAAGATAAAGTAAAAGATACCTACTGTGTGAACTTCCTGTTGAGGTTCCCAAGTGTTGACTAGGTGTTTGCTTGGCTAGTTGCCTCTTCCTGTAAAGCTTCCTTGGTAGAGTCAAAGGTGGTTGCTGTGGTAGCAGGTAGCAGTGATCAAATGAACAATAAGAGGAATATTGTAAAGATGAGATGATGATTTATTGTAGGAGAAGAGTCTCCTGTATATACTTTTCTACACCTAAGGTGATTACTAATATAAATTGTTCCGGTTGATTCTAAGTTACTGTGCCTCATTTCTTGGCAATACTTAACCAATAGGGGAAATTGATTAGTAATTAAAGGATGATTCCTGTGGAACATTAGTAAGTCATCTGCAGTTAGTGACTGACCAATAGGGTGATCATGGGATGACATCACAGAGAAGATCATGTGACCTTCCATAGAATCTGGAATATTGTAGAACAATCTGGTAGCTTCTGGGAAAATCTTGGATCTGCAAGTGAATTGAAATATAGCTAAGTAAAAATGGATAATACTAATAGTAAAGGATAGTAACCATAATTTGGTTAAGTAAGGTAATATAAGATAAGAAAATTCAAGCTGCCAGTGGGTAGCATTGCAACCCCACTGCAATG
>JNET01030434.1:0-17250 GCA_000697455.1 Basidiobolus heterosporus B8920 | reverse complement strand
TACATGCTTTGTAGGTTCAAAATTAAGACTGGTTCGGATTTTGGATTTAAGAATATGGTATGGACTTGAGAAGATGCTGGATCGCTTCCCTAACGTACAAATTTTATATTTGCCTCGGCGTCCGATCAATTTCTCTTGCGAAGAAATACACTTTCCTCACTTGAAAAAAGTCCGAAACCTTCGTCTAGATTTCGAAGATTGTGGCTTATCCCAATTGAGTCATTTATTTCAGCAGTGCCCTCTATTAGAGGATTTAAGTGTGGATATTAGGGAAAAACCAAACCAAGGTTTAGCATCTTCTCTACCAGTAGCAAGTCGATTGACCTCAGTGGGTATCACTTGGGATGGTTTTGAGTATTGGGAGTCTCTTGAGGAAAGAGTTCCTTTAATCACAAGCTTTGTGAGTACTTTACTGAAAGTGGTGGTAGCACCGTTGCAGCATTTTAGCCTCAAACTTGAGAATCCTGTTTATTCAGACCCAAACCAAAGCGAAAGAGGGCATTTCTTTGAGCTATCGAATGGGCCCTGGTCGGAGCTGCATAGTTTCGAGTTAGATGGAGTCGAACTTGATTCGCAAATGTTACTAAAGCTCGCTCAGGTCCTTCCTACTAACTTATCTTCCCTCAAACTGGCTCGCTTTTATCGCCCAAATCAGCCAGTAAGCCCAATACCTTGGGAGCCGCTTATAACTAAGTGCGGTCACTCTTTGTCTTCGCTCTATCTCATCAATGACCAATTGCCGGAAGGGATTGAGAGAATAGTTGGTGATTCTTGTCCGCAACTTAAAAATCTAATCATTATGGGGTCAAATCTCGATGACCATCGAGTAAACTACATGATTGAGAGAGTCTCTGGATCACTGGAATACTTGGAAATGGAATGTCCAATCTTGACATCGCGTACTCTAGAGTCGATCTTTCATTACTGTCAATTGAAGGTGTTGAACTTGGAGTCCTTCGACCCTGATACTCGCCCCACATATATCATGCCCCCAAAAGAATTCTTCGCACGGCTGGAAAACCTTTCGCTGTATGGGTTTTGTGTACAAAAACCTCTGCTAGAAGGAATCCTGAAATATGGAAAGAAGGTCACGAAGCTCGTTATTAAAGATCACGAAACATTGGACGTGTCCATGGTGGAGATGGTCGTCAAGCAGCTACCAAATTTGAATAGATTCGAGTTTTGTCAACCGTTGCTCCACTTGGATGGACGCGCGAAATTAATGGAGCTCTCAGATGATTCATGATACTTGGGCTTGAGCATTCTTCTGATCACAGACTGACCTACGTTCATCTAGAATTCTTTATACGACATCGTAGAAAACTTAAATCTGAGCAAGTTTGACTGGAATCCTGAACATAACTAGCCCTATATATTTATATATATATATATTAATGAATCATTGAAAATTAAAAGCCTACCAGTCTACACTTGAAATTTTTGATTTCCTTATCGGTAATGATTTGATACTAAACTATGGTAGCGTTAGATCACATGATATAGATATGAAAAAGAGTCCACAGCGTGTCTATTGCAGCTATCTGAATACAATGTCAGTTACTGAGGAAACCCTTCGACAAGCTTTGACAGAGAGACTTGAAGCAGAGTATGTTGTACGTAGAGTTTGTTTCACATCATGTATTTTCTGAAAAGCGGTTAATTCTAAACTTCTTATTTTTCTTCAACTGAAAAAGGACGTTGTTGACATTTCTGGTACGTTTATAGAATAAGGAAGTAGGATTAAAGTGGGACTTTTCCATTGATACTAAACTCATCCTATTTCCAAAAGGCGGCTGTGGGCAAAGCTTTGAAGTAGTCATAGTATCTTCCAAGTTTGAAGGCAAGCCACCCCTTCAACGCCACAGGTGACTTATAAGACAAGGCGATGTGTATACGATAAAAAAACTAACCCAGATCTACAGATTAGTAAATGAAGCCGTAAAAGAGGAGATCAGTCAAGTTCACGCTTTCACTCAAGTAATTACTTTTTGTTACACCGTCAGTAGCCAATTTTTCTCAAGGGTTTTTTCTTTTCTAGAAAACCTATACTCCTGCTCAATGGGCAAAAATGCGACAATAGTGTGGGATACATAGTACAATATGGTGATCTTTAAATACTTCCACCTTTGTTGATAAATATATATCTTGACATAATATCGTCTCTTCTGCTTATCATTAAAAGATACTTCAACTAGAATGTTATATTTCTTCATCTATTATTAATGCTACGGAATACTCATAGCTAATGAAGGGTATAGGAAATCGAAGAATATTCAACGAGTGCCGAAAGTACTTGCGAACTTGATTACATTCTATACATTTACTGTTCTGTCTGTAAAACATGAATAGCCTTGAACACTGTCAAACCACTCAAAAACTTTCCTATCAGAACCATTTTATTCACATTATGTCTAGATAGAGAAAATAAGCCGAACAGATCAAAGCCCATTCAACATGAGATAAGGGAATTAAAGATACAGAGATTTTTGTAGTGATTAACAGTAGAGAAGGCATGGATCAATCGAATTATTCTTCCTTCTTCTCCTCTTCAGTAGCCTCCTTCTTCTCTTCCTCAGCAACCTCCTCCTTTTTCTCCTCACTCTCTTCCTTCTCCTTATCAGCGGGGGTCTCGGACTCACCATTCAAAAGAGACTCGTTGATCTTTTGAACCTCCTCGAACTTATCCTTGAAAAGGTTAGCGTTCTCCGAGTTGGCGAAACGAATAGCCAAGGTCTCGGCGGTTGGTTCACCATCGGCAATATCAGCGGTGGTGTTCCAGACCCAGGAGCGGTCAGAACCGACGTTAGGAGTAAGAGCCATCTCAGGGGTGACGTAGTGGTTGGCGCAAACCTTGTGGGTCTTGTCACGACGCATAACAAGACGAACCTTGCCAGAAACCTTGTGCTTCAAGAAACGGACATCACCAGTACCACGTTCCTTCCATTCCTTCAAGTCTTTGTCGAAACGGAAAAGCTTGGCACGCCTGAATAATAATACATAAGTATAAATAAATAAAGATAACAAAAAATCAGAATAAAGCAACTTACATCTTGAAGAGAGATTCCTCATCTTCTTCCATAGTCTTGACTTCAACCTCGTCAAGCTTAATAACAGGCTCGAAGTGAACATCGGGGGAGTTTTCAACTTCTTCCTCCTTCTGTAAAAAGGGGAAAACTCGTTTGTCATACAATCTTACAAAAAAGTAGAAGAATACTGTGGATTTACCTTGACTTCGTCAACAACAGTCTTAGGTTCGGTATCGGCCATTTTCAGGGTGTTCTTTGAGTTCACTAGGGAAGTAAAAACGAAGATATCTCGTACGTAATAGACGCTAGTTTTATCCCCAGGCCCATGCCCGAAAAAAATCTACGACTCCCCGGGTCTAGCAAGTTATGCCACTACGATCTTTTTTATTCCTATTTAATTCTATTCCATATACAAACGGTTATGGTTGGTATCATATCTCAAAATATCACAATCGTCAGCACTCACATCAACTGATTATGTGTACATGAAAACCAAAATATTCGATCAGGTTCTTTGGACATTCTCCAGTCAGTAATTATGCTCATCTCGCATCACCAATAAATAGGAGGTTGGCTAATTTCTCAAATCCAGTGTAACAAATATCCATCCATGTATTACATTGGCTATCACCTGACGGGACTAAACACCCGCTAACTCAACAGCGAAATAACTCTCCAAGTTGGTTTAATTTTTTTGCTTATTGTGCGCTTTTTTTTTCCACTTTGAGTGGAAAAATTTTCTTCAGTTGAAACATTGAAAGGAATTTTTTTTTCTTTTTTTGGGCTTGAAAATAGTTCTTAGCGCAAAAAGGAAAATTTCCTCAAGGAAAGCTTGGCTTGATTTCTTTGGTATTTGAAACTCCCGAATACCTCTCCCTTCTTTTGTTCTCTTCGTAACACATTCACTTTTCTTCAAACATGGGTTTTGGTAATCGCGGTGGTGGTGGTGGTCGTGGCGGCTTTGGCGGCGGTCGTGGTGGTGGCCGTGGTGGTTTCGGCGGCGGTCGTGGAGGAGGTCGTGGCGGTGGTCGCGGCGGCTTCGGTGGTAAGTTTTCTTTTTCTGTGTTGTCTTCGTTCTGACAAGCAAGAAAATAAACTGATTTTTATTTTCTCTATAGGCGGTCGTGGTGGTGGTGTTCAAAAGCGCGGTGGAGGCCGTGGTGGTGCTCGCGGTGGACCTCGTGGTGGAGGTCGTGGCGGTAGAGGTGGTGCCCGTGGTGGTGCCAAGGTTGTCGTTGAACCCCACAGACACGAAGGTGTTTTCGTCGCTCGTGGCAAGGAAGATTTACTTGTTACCAAAAATATTGTTCCTGGTGAAGCCGTTTATGGAGAAAAGAGAGTCTCTGTTGAAGGTCCCGATGGCACCAAGATCGAATACCGTGTATGGAATCCTTTCCGTTCCAAGTTAGCTGCCGGTATTTTGGGTGGTGTTGATCATGTTCACATTGCTCCTGGCAAGAAGGTTCTTTACCTCGGTGGTGCCTCCGGTACTACTGTCTCTCACGTCGCTGATATTGTTGGTCCTGAGGGCGTTGTATACGCAGTTGAGTTCTCTCATCGTCCCGGTCGTGAACTTATCAATATGGCCAAGAAGCGTACCAACGTCGTTCCCATTGTGGAAGATGCCCGTCATCCCCACAAGTATCGTATGTTTGTTGGTATGGTAGATGTCATCTTCGCTGATGTTGCTCAGCCCGATCAAGCCAGAATTATCGCATTGAACGCTCATCACTTCTTGAAGAATGGCGGACATATTGTTATCTCCATTAAGGCTAACTGTATTGATTCTACCGTCGACGCCGCTAAGGTGTTTGCTTCTGAAGTCAAGAAGCTTCAACAAGAACGTATCAAGCCACAAGAACAATTGACCTTAGAGCCTTATGAACGTGACCACGCCCTCGTCGTTGGTGTGTACAGACCTCTTTCAAAGAACTAGATATCTCCATTAGCCATTTTTTAGGAATACAAGGCCAATTTTAGACTTTCACGGTTGCTTTATACATTTCTACCGTTTCTCCTCTTACCTAATGTATCAAACACTTTCACTCGCGTTATATTTCGAATAGTTGAATTTTTTTAAAAACGATAAAATATGAATAAATGATATATATCTTTGATAATATATATATTATTTATGAAAATCCAACTGCCTTTCCTGAAAGAAAAAAATCCAGCATATTCTGTTTGTTAGCTGGGGTCACGCTTGTTCTTTCATCTAAGTATCCATGGCCAATCCCAGCCATAGAGATATCGAGAAATTTCAAAGATCCAAAATTAACCAATCAGAGTCATCCACACTTGACCAATGTCAACGGTGAGCATCAAGAGTTGTTAGCTTACACAGCTATCATTCTCAGTGATTCGTACAGTTTCGGTTGGAACTTGTTCTGTCTGATTACCATGGCTGTTTCGTCTATGTTGAAAATAGGCACTTTGTTGCTACTCGCTTTAGCGGTAGTAAAATGTCACCATATTGATGTTCAACCTCGTTCCAGTGAGTGTTTTTATGAAGATGTGAAAGAGGGCGATTCTTTCGTTGTTAACTACGAGGTAGCCGATGCTTCTGGTGTTATTGACTTTCGTGTAAGGAATTTTATATGCTTAATTATCTGTTCTATATATCCTTGTCACTAAACTCTTGGTTTAATTATCAACTAGGTCAATGATGCTTCCGGTCGTACTGTTCATTGGAAATCTGGTCACAGTCATGACATGTTCTCCTCTGTTGCCCCAGTTGACGAGCGGTATACTTATTGTTTCATCAACGAAGACGGAAAGCATGAAGTTAGACCAATTACATGGAATGTCCATGGAAACTCCAAGATCTTCACATCCGTTGATGACGATCAGGGTATTAATTGATTGATTTTGTTAAATATGGTTTATTTTGTTCTAATTTCCCGAACCTTCAGCGATCTCCCCTGTTGAGAGTGAAATAGCAAAGCTTCGTGATGGTGTTTATAGAGTCAAGGACGAACACGAATATATTGTCGCACGTGAGCGTACCCATCGTAACAGTAAGTTGATATTTTCTAGCATCGAGTTTTGAGCGTATTAGTAATTCAAATGTTATTTAATCGAATGAAAACACAGCAAGCGAAAGTACCAACAGCCGTGTCAAATGGTGGTCCTTCTTCCAAACTGGGTTGTTGATAGCCGCATGTGCCTTCCAAATCATTTACTTGAGACGCTTCTTCGAAGCGAAACGGAAGACTCGTATCTAAGAATCTTTTATACACCATAAAGTAATAATTTCATTTGAAATCATTTTCAATCTCGTGTGTTTCTATTATGTCTATACATACAGGGAGATTTTATAAGATGGTAAATAGAGTAGCCTCACAATCAATAGATTATATGTCAAGCCAAAGTAATCCTCGCGATGTTTAATGTGATCTATGCTCAATCCGATTGTCAACTAAATTGTGTAGGAAGACACACTGCAATGTTCTTAATCGCACTGTGTTGTATTGGTGTTTATTCTACACATTAAGGTTGGAGGAGAGTTGGTTTGGAAAGCCACTGGCACAAGATGTCTTTTTGGGATTCTGCCCTTCCATTCAAAATCAATGGTAAACGGAACGATGAGTAAAATCTCTAAGGTGTGACGGGTGTACGATGAACAAAGCAAAATGCGAAATTAAGATTAAAGCTTTTGAATACGACTATGATGACACAAAAGATGTATGGAGGGAAGGACAAGAGGGTAGGTCAATGAGGGTATGTAAGGATGATGAACAGATTTAAGCGTCTTCACTAGAGTCCGATGAGGACTCGTAGTAGTTCATGGTACGGTTCGTTAGTGTGTAATGTGAGAGGTTTTTACCGCCAGTACGGGGCACTACACGCCGAGATGGTGAAGTGTTGCAACATAGCTCCTCGTCGCTTAGAATTCCTGTACTTTTTACAGCAGGTGGGGATTTGGAATTCCTCTTGGAATACGTTTTTGACTCTAGATTTTTCTTGGTTATTATGTGTAAGGAATTAGGTGAAGCGAATTTATACGTACCATATGATGTGGGAGATCTAGTGGTTTTACGAGTGGGTGGCTTACGAGACAATTCGGATCTACTTGTCGGCCTTTGCTTAGTGTATTCCGGCGTTGACTTTGGGTTACACATAAGCGGGAGTCGTTTCCTGGGAAGCTCAACCACTAAAAATGGATTAGCTAAAGGTTCGACGCTTACTGATATGATTTTGTAACAGAATACACACCAATACGGCGCCTTTTAAGGTTGTCGGCACAAGAATCATCACAGAACCATATGTCACATCCTGTAGCTACAATATGAGATGGATACCAGGTAAGTCTCTAGTATTTCATTGGAAACTGTTGAGAGTCTAGCGTTACCAATTTCATCGGATATGCCACTTGGGAAGCATTGTTGATGGAATGCCTTGGGGCAGCCTTCACACATGACTAAGATATTTCCTACGTGTGATTCCTGCTTTTGGCAGACTGTGCAAACTAAACGAGAAGTTAGTTCGAATGTTACAAACATTCAAAACACTTTAGAATACTTACAGTGTTGAAGAACAGGCCGTGTACGTTCATCGATAGACTCGTTCACGTAAGCAGTCAGATTCAACCGAGGCAGTTTACAGGCAAAACCATAACCCTTATAGTCACAACCATGCTTGCTGAAATAATGTGTTTGGTTAGATTTGCATCGTTATCACAATGGTGGAAGAGAGTTACTCACTTGCAAAGTGTACGCTTTCCCCATGGACCTGGTCTCCAATTAACACCCTCTGTTGTGCCACAATAACGGCACCAATCTATATGAGATTCAGATAACGTTTCGAAGATGGTTGGCGATGAGGTTATACGAGGCGCAACTTCTACAGGTGTATCGATACCCTCAACCTCAACATCACCTTGCTCGTCATTCTTGAGGACCCTACTATCATCGTCCGAAGATCCATTCTCTTGGCAGAGCCCAACCAGGGGGACTAATGTGTTCTCAGTGGAATATTCGGAACAAGGATGTGCCAGCTTAACAAGCTTTGTGGGATTCTGAATGTCGGTAGAAACGGAAGAGTCGTTGTTGATGTCACTCACCATTTGAGAAAGAGACCTTTTTTTCTCAGTGGAATGACCAAGTAAATCCGATTCAATATCGACAGTTGCTGCAGGACTTGATGGTAGACTAGCTAGTTCAAAATCATCTTTCTGCACCGACGCAGATACCATCTGAGAATGGACAGACGCAGTCTCCGAAGATTCGGTATCAGAACTCCCAAAAGTGGACTGATCCGAGGAAAAATCGGGATCAAGATCAAAACCAAATAGGTTTTCGCCCTCATCAATCAGGAAATCGGTGGGTGAATCGGTGGGTGATAATGTTGGTGAACTAGTGTCCGTCCATCTAGAAGTGGAATCATATCTCATAATATCGAGGTCATCAGTCTCGCATTTCTCAGGAGATGGGACAGAGAAGAATACGTCTTTCAGAAGTGTTGATTGGAGTGGATTGCTATCTAGATTGATCAAACAGCTATCTGGACTCTGCTGTGGATGCTTCAATTTCTGATTGCTTTTCTGTGAAATGCTTAGGAAGACATATTTGCAGGGAGTGCATAGTTCGTGAACAAGGTTTGGGTTGGTATACCGAGAGTTGAGGTTACTTATGTGCTTTAGAAGTCTTTTTTTACACTGGAAGCAAGCGTATTGAAGAACACGAAAGTCAAATGGAGCTGAAACACTGCCATTATAGAAGAGCTGCTCTATTGAGTTGGTAAGAACATTGCGCGGATTCTCGGCAATAGCAACAGCGACATATGTGGTGGAGGAGGCTTTTGTTGAACAAACAAGGTTTGCGGCGCCGGTTTGGCTTCCTGTTGCCACTTGGTGACTTTGGTGGCTTTTAGTGTACATAGCAATTCGTCAAGACAACCTTTGTACTAGCCATTAGGTAAACAAAAGAGTAAGACACATGTATCAATTAACTGAATAAGACCAAGAGTAGCAAGCTCAAGGCTGCTTCATACCGTGATATGTGAGAGTATGTTGGAAGTGTAGCTCTTTGATAACCGAAAGACTTTGGTATGAAACACAAAACTCAGACAAGTTGTGTAGCTTTGATATTACACTAGATAATATGAAAGCAAGCAGTAAAAATTGGCAGAATTGAAAGCCAAAGTCAATACAGGATGTGAGGCAAAGAAAGCTGGATAGTAGAAAATTAGCCAAGATATGTTGATGAAAGCCAAGAGGCTGGAGTCCATGGGAGACTCGGCGTCATGCCCAATTATTGTGAGAGAGCACCGAAGAAGTGCTGTACCCCCCCTTTCACCCCCAATTTGGATAACTCAGCTACATCGAGTAACACTAATAATTTATTGAATACTTACTGGATATTTACTGAATACTTACCTATAATGTGTGTATTTTTGTGATTGCAGGAGTTCCTAAGATTTGTTGATTGAGCTAAGATGTATTGCAATCAGAATCCGTTGTATTTTGACGATGTTCCGTATATTCCGCATTCTTCATATTTCCCGTATTTGAGAAGCAATCTAGCCTAATGAGCTCGAGAGTATTTTTGAGATTTACTATGTTAATACCGGGTTTATAAATACTGCTCTAAATTAATCCATATTTCTCCTAATTTCTGTCACTAGCAAGTGGCTAATAAAAGGAATCGAAAGGAATGTGCCATTATTTATCGGCTAAAAGAGATCGCTCATTTGACTGAATATGAAATATAAACAATGTCAAGAGCACCTCCCTAGACCTGTGCTGGGACCTCTCTTACTAGCCAAATATCATCAAGCATTACAGAAACAGGTCAGCACCTGGTTACATCATTTGGTGGAAAACCATGGAATTTTCGCATCCTAACGCTGATTGTTTGTGATACTAGATTACCCTAAGCTCGTTGAAACACTGCTAAAAATTGAGCAATGAACTACTCGTTCGATAATTGGCTGCATCTGTATTGTCCTATATTGGCCTGTATTGGCTTGTATTGATATAAGCACCCAGCTAATCCATAGGAAGCAGCATTGCCTACTAACCCAGAGGAAGCAAACATGGATCCCACTGACTTCACATTCATTTAGGCTACAGGACCGACCTCAGCTTAGAAATAGACTGATAATACTTGCGAATCTACCCGCCTGGTTGAAAGATTCCTTGATATTTTGACAATACGCTTACCATATTGGCAGCTGCTTCTGGTTCGATAAACGAACCTGATAACACTGTTAATATAAAAGGAAATCTCCAATTTCTGACCAATACTAGGATGTAACGTCAAGATCAGAGCTTATAATGATTTCACTACTGGCCAGGTTTGGATGAAATCAGGTAAATAGTTACACGAGGTTCGACATCGTTTCTCAACACTACAACATGTCGCATAAATATACAACCCTCACTCTGGAGATTGGTGAAGATCTAGGGTTAGGGTTTGAAGGACGATTGTTCAATAAATAGTCCTACTATCATGTGAAGGGGTTTGTAAGGTACGTCAGTCAGATTAGCTTTAGGGTCACAGCATATATTTTACTATTATCTTATGTTACTCAATTCCGTGACTCGGGAAAGTGTTTATTTATTTATATTGTTTGCTAAAGACCCTTGCTAACGCACAAGCAAATATTTTCAAACGGTTTAGTATCTAGAAAAATTGCGGTGAAACATGCAAGATCTGGCTAATCTAGGTTTAGAATTACAATCATACATAATTTATTCACAAGATGGGCTTTTTTAATCAAATTTAAGCGCATGTGTTTAAATAACGCTATATTTAATCACTTTATTGGTAGCGAAAGGATCCAATCATATAGATGAATAAAAGAAAACAAATAACATCCCTAAATAGCAGTCTTTAATCAAATATTTAGCTATTATTGTGGTATCCATACATGTGTGTGATAGTGTACTCTTTGACGAAATCATGGTAGAGGATATGGAAACGACGGATTACTCGAGCCAAAATACACACACTCCAGAAGAGTTAGATAGTCAGCAAGAGGAGTATGTTGACGTTACTCCTTTCCTTCATTTTGTCGATGCTTTCGAAATGCCTCGTTGGAAGTATAATTTCGCTAGAAAGAATTTTTCTTTGTAAGAGTTACTCAGTTATAATATGGTAAAATGTCAGTTGCTTACAAATTTATTATCTTTAAATAGACACCCCGATAAACCGCAATTATTTGCTACTGCTGGAAATAAAGCACAGTTATTTAGAGATAGACACGATTTATTGAGACAGCGGATACTCAGAAATGAAAACTTCGTCCCACCGGCATTTTCCAATCGGGATAAGGGCGAATATGTTCAAGTAAGCTTACCTTATGTCGCATACCAAGTATATCACATAACTAAAAATCGGATTTTCGACTTGATTCTTTTAGCTAACTGCCATTAGCTCTTTACTCGGACGTGAAGAAGAATCCTTCTTTTTGTTTGGAATGCTAACCCAAATGGAAGATGGTAAATATTATCTAGAGGATCTAGATTCTCATGTGCAATTAGACTTTGAAGAAGCTGTGAGTATTTCTAACACTTTGAATGAGTACTTTGATTAAATGAGAATTCGTTTGTTGATAGCATCAAACTACTGGATTCTTTACGGAGGGCTGTTTCGTGCTTGTAGACGGGGTATATACCGAGGATAATATTTTCAAAGTCAAAACTATTGGATTACCGCCACCTGAAAGAAGAGAAATCACCAAGTAAAATGCTTGTAATATGCCATTATTACATTCGCTTCTTAACTCTGTTTCTGAACTTGATAGATCCGTCTTTGGACAAGTAAACTTTTTTGGAGCACCAGAAGAAACAATAGCAACGGTATGTTTCAGGTCTTATATGATTGAATTTCAAAATACTCATGTCGATTTGCTCAGTCGCAACTCAAAAGAATCGAAGAGTCACAGAAGGATGTTTGTTTTGTGGTCCTATCCGATGTGTGGTTGGATCACCCGATGGTACACCATTTAGACACTTTCCTCCGAATAGTGCGCAATTTCTAATTGATATACGTTGCACCATACAGACCATTCCAAAGCTTCGCATACTCTTAACCGGATACGCAAACGCATTAATCCCGCTTGCTTTTATATTCATTGGAAATTTCGTTTCGGAACCTTTTCTCTATACTGGAAAAGACTCTACCAGATATAAAGGTAAAGCATACATAGCTATATAGCTCGACACTAATGTACCTTCTTCTAACTCTTACGCTTCTAAACCGTAGAGTATTTCAATGCGCTTGGTTCACTCATTGGAGAGTTCAGAGAGATCTGCCAACACAGCCATTTCATTTTCGTTCCGGGGCCACACGATCCATGGGGCGGTGATGTATTGCCCAGACCGCCAATACCGGATCATTTTACCTCTCAATTGCGAAAACTTGTACCAAATGCCAAGTTTACTAGCAACCCTTGTCGGTAATGTCGATGGTTCAACTGGCTGACACGATGCTCTACATCTCACTAACATGTTTTCAGTATAAAATACTGCACGCAAGAGATTGTCATATTCCGCGAGGACTTGATCAACAAAATGCGGCGTAACTGTGTAATCAAATCACGAAAAAATTCTGAAAGCGATGTAAAGAAGCACGTAAGTTGAGTTTGGTCGAGGTTTGAGTTTTACGGAATCACTAATTTGACCATCTCTCAGTTAATTCGTACGATCATTGATGAAGCACATCTGTGTCCTTTGCCGCTTCAAGTACGCCCAGTCTCTTGGTCTTATGATCACGCCATGAGACTTTATCCCGTCCCGAATATTGTGAGTATCAATGTTCAGGTATCAAGCCATGGAAAACTTTGTTAAACATATCTATGTAGTTGATGCTGGCCGATAAATTCGATCCTTACAGTGTAAACTATGAAGGTTGTCAGTGTATTAATCCGGGCCCATTCGTCTCAAGTGACTTCCAATTTCAGGTGTACTTCCCGGGGAAAAAGCTCGTTCAACTGAGGTTAGTCCCGCCTGATGTTTGTTTTGTGGAAGATGCCAAGATTAACCATGTTTGTTTATACCTGTTAGTCAATTGCCACCCTCTTAGCGTGGACTATACTCTGATCGAGATGCATTTCTATAGAAGTATATTTTTTTCTTTTACTACGTATAACGTGCAGCAGGTGTGTGGCAGCTATTCTCACTGTATAATATTAAACCGCGTCAACACCACTGCGACTGTGGGATTTCATCCACACTAAATACCGAAAAAGACGAGTAGAAACGTGATTTATCAAGAAATAAACCCTAGACCATGGCTCTTGAACTTAATAGAAATTATTGAAATCGGCTTTGAGATAAAAGGTCTTTATGAATACATGTAGATTTAAGGATGAATAGAATACTAAATGAAATGAGAATGAATAAGATGTTGCGTTAATATGCGGCCGTATTAGTTGTTTGGTATGTTGATTTTCCTCAAGGTGGGTTTTCTCTCATTGACAACATTTTCATCTTTAACCTGTCTTACGTAGTTCAGCCTCTGTCTTAACCGTTTCTCTTCTTGACGCTTGAGAACCTCCGGTGAGGGTTGGAACTTGGATCTTAATATTCTTCTTACAGCCTCGAAAGAAATCTTGAATTCTTTAGATATTCTGTCAATAGGCCATTCTTCGGGTAGTTCACTTTTCAAAAACCGGATTTTTTCCATCGTGGAGCGAGCCACTTTCTTACTCGGGTTCCACTGATTTCCTTGCAGAGATTGTTCAACAGATATTTTACGACGTGCCCAAGAAGGTGCATCCATGTTCATAGAAGGATGAACCTCCACTTTGGGTGGACGTGGAGGCCGTACATTGTCTTCTTTACGAAGAAGACGCTCGAAAACCTTCTCCTCAACGAACTTGTCTCTATTAGCCTTTCTAGTCGATTCAGATTTGTTTCTAGAGTTCATTAGTCTATCCTCTAACCAGGATACTGACTTCGAGGTAACGTCCTCGGGTAAAGTTAAAGTATCTAATAAACGAGGTTTGGTGCTTTCATTTTCTTCGGTTGGGGTAGTAGTAGGCTTTGCTGTGTTATTAATCCATCTATAACCACTCAATATTCCTGCTCTACCTCTATTCAAGGTAGTAGGAAGTATCGCTCTTGAGCATAGGTACAGGGAATTCATTGTTACAGCGGAATTGTTCAGGGCCAAAAAATTCACAAGTGCAGTATCAAATTATCAACCTAATTTCAACCTTAACGAAAAATTCTCCTCAACAGTCAATCTTCCGAAAAAAAATGAATTCTTTTAATTGGACAGCAGTCTTGTCTGCGGCATGCATATATACTGCTAACAGTCTAACCCAAATGAACGACTACTGCAGGTCATAACTAGTGATACCACATAGATAGAAGGGTATGTGTATGTATAGAAATATATATTCAACAAATAAATACATTTTTGAGCCGTTTATTGAAGCAAAATAAACCATGTTCGATAATATGTTCCAAAAAATCGACACAACAAAGCCTCAAGCTTATTTGAGCTTCTTCTTGGGGCGAAGTTGGTTGGAGTGACCACACTTCTTCTTACGGCAGTTGGTGGCACGAGGAGGCAAACGAGCGTAGCACTTACGACAGATCATCTTCTCGCAGTTGTACTTGGAAGCCAAAGCTTTAAGGGAGGGCTCAATGATACCACCACGAAGACGAAGAACCAAGTGAAGAGTGGATTCTTTTTGGATGTTGTAGTCGCTCAAGGTGCGTCCATCTTCCAATTGCTTACCGGCGAAGATAAGACGTTGTTGATCAGGAGGGATTCCTTCCTTATCTTGGATCTTGGTCTTGACGTTGTCAATGGTGTCAGAAGACTCCACCTCGAGGGTGATGGTCTTTCCGGTAAGGGTCTTAACGAAAATTTGCATGGCTAGATCATGAAGTAGAGGTCAGTACAATGTCGCGTGAAGTGCTTCGACTCAGATGGATGGATGTTCGTGAGTTACGATACTCCATCATTAACGAGATTTTATCGTATAATTATATCGCTAACCTGCTTTGAGACCTTGCGGATACCGAAAGTGAAAGACTGGATCAAACTAAGAGCCAAATCATTTTAAAGAAGGGGGGAGCGTAGTAAAATCGTTTACCGTATGTAATTGGTCAATATTTACTCACGGAGCCAATAAAATTTCCCGCTTGTAAGATCAAAAAATCGTACGAGGCTTTTCTATGACCCACACCAAAATCAGTCTATGATGCCATGAAAATGTATGGGAATGTGGTTGCAATTTGGTTGCCTACTAGTAAGTATTTTATTATATAATCAACTCTCTTTTTAAAATAAGCACTAAAGAAAAGTAATGGTAATGGTATGATGTTATAAAATTGTAAGTCAACACCAGTTCAAGTTATGCTTCCCGGTCAATTTACACAACGCTGTACTCATCCGTAACTAAAAGAACCTCTTTGGAAAAGACGGGCTCTTCACCAGTTCCATGTAATTCAAGCTTGGAAATCTACGAGATAACATATGGTTTAGTACCAACCAGCTGTCAAGAGAAATGTCACAGAATTTTACCTCAATGCCAGAGTATGTTTTCTCAGAAAGGAATGAGATATTGACAGGGAAGAAAGCGTTTGTATCATCCGACCCAACAGAGAACTCAAGACTTCCACTTTTGTTGTCTTGGTCAACAATAGGGAGCTCCCAGTCAAGACATCTGGTTGATCTATCGTAGTTGTAATGGCCATCAATATCACCAACGGTAGGAGTGCAGCCTCCACTACAGTAAAATAATAGGGGTAAACAAAGAAATCTCGGTCATATTTTGAGGAGAGTAACTTACGGTATGGGAATGGAGATTATTACGTCCTTAAGTTCAAGCTCATCAGAGAGAAGCTCGTACTCAATGTTGACATCACACGAACCATCGCCACTAGGGGAAGGCCAGCAATTGACTATAATGGTTGGGTTGTTAGTTGGAGTGGTCATGATTCTTAACTATGAGAATATGATATTTACTGGCAAGAGGGATAGCATCCTCATCCTTGCAGACATATCTCCATTTGAGAACGCCGAGTGAGGTATTTAGAGGGAATGGACGAGATGGGTCTTTGAGAGCTATGTTGTGCTCACTGTTGAAGAGTTTCTTGTCAACATTAGGATGTGTCTATTTAGAGATAATATTAAGTAGCTGCTTCGGTGGGGAAATGATTGCTATCTTGTGAATCTACCTTAAATTGGATTCCTTCCTTGGTCAAGGGCTCCAACATCAGCTTAAGATGAGCCAACTCCGGATCGCTCACTCTGAGAACCAAATCACCCTTGACTTCCATATTTTGAAGACCTCCATCACGATCGGCAACCACGGTGATTCTTTCTTCGATCTGAATATGGATCCTTTTAAAGATTAAGTTAAGATAAGTAAATCGTAGAGAATCGAAGAATTAAAGCGCTTACGCTTCAGTAGGGATCTGAGGGCTGTTAATTTCCTCCACAGGAGCGGCTATACTCATTTGTTCGGTCATACTCTCAATTTCACTCACACCAGTTTCGCTCTTGAGTACCTCCATGAAATCTTGAGATTTTTGGCTGCGACCGAGCTTCATACCCTTGCCAGAAGGTGCGGGGGCTGGGGTAGGACTACGAGTAGGTATAATTATGTTAGTGGTCATTGAACAATAGGCGTTTAGCACCAAACTCACTTGCTGTACGAGGGTTGTGACTCCACTTCACTCTGAGTAACGTATGAGGTTGGTTCGTTCATGCCAGGCTTGTATGAGCTACCCATATGTCCGGAAGAACCAAAGCTTCCACTGAAAGAACGCCCACTCTTGGCCATTTCCTTACGTTGCATTTCAAGTTGCTTAGCCTTGCGTTTGAGTTCTTCTTTAGCCTCTCTTTCTTTGTTCTATGGTAAAAAAACAACTATTTTAGGGGAGGGCTATTCCAAAGAAAGTAAAATAGTTTCCCCCAACCTTAGCAATCATTTCTTGGATCTTCTCTTCGTGACTCTCCATCTCAATGATAGTTCTAATTTGAGCCAAGTTAACATTTTCTCTATACCCTAAACTAACGATCTCGTCAAAAGCGCTAAGAAGCTCAAAAGAGTGATATAAGATCTCGCTTTCGTCAGTTGGATGACAAGTATCAGAGACTACACGTGCGAATAGATGAAGAGTATCGATATCTTGCAAAATGTTAGATTGTCGGTTCGTGATGATCACCATGTATAGATCCTCCAAAGGTTGATATACGTAACGGATGTTCTCTGTTTCGATAGTGGTATGTTGTTGACCTGAACTGGTTAACTTAGG
>JNET01030414.1:0-46126 GCA_000697455.1 Basidiobolus heterosporus B8920 | reverse complement strand
TTTCTGGAGTCAATTTTGATCTCCCAACCAATTTAGACCTCTGTGAAGGCTGTGTATATGGGAAACAAGCCTGACAACCATTCAAGAGCTCTGAAATAATCAAATCTATGAAAAAATTGGATCTAATTCACTCAGATCTGTGTGGATCTATGCAAAATTGATCTTTAGGTGGAAAAAGATATTTAATCACCTTTATTGATGATTATACAAGATATACCTGGGCCTACTTTATGTAAAGAAAGGAAGAAGCACTCTCTGTCTTTAGAGACTTGCAAGCTCTTGTGGAAACAGAAACTGGAGTTAAAATCAAGAAAATACATGCAGATAATGGTGGAGAATATACCTCAAAACTTTTTAATCACTTCTGTAAAATCATGGAATTAAGCAAGCAACCACTGCACCCTAACCACCTCAACAAAATGGAGTTTCTGAATGGGCTAATAGGACTATAATTGAAATGGCAAGATCAATGATCAGTGGTCAAAAATTATCCTATGATTTTTGGGCAGAATCTGTTACTACTGCTGTTTATCTTAAAAATAGGGGTTTTAGCAGAGTTCTATGTGATTCTACTCCATTTGAGGCATGGTATGGATATAAACCAAGTGTCAAACACTTAAGAGTCTTTAGTAGCATAGCTTATGTCAAAAATATGACCAAAAATTGGTCCAAATTTGATCTGAAAAGCACAAAATGCATATTTTTGGGCTATTGCAATGAGACAAAAGCCTACAGACTGTATGATACCAAAGTTAAGAAGCTGATCAAGTCCAGGGATGTTTTGTTTGATAAAAATTCAAAATTTTAACCAAAAATTACATCAGATGATGACAAAAATCAGTTTTTGCCATCACCAATCATCAGTGCTGAACCAGAGCAAAACAATGAAGAAAATTGCACTCCTGTGAGCCCTACAACCGTAGTAGAGGCCTCTGAAGTACCCAATACAATGCCAGAAGCTGTGATCCCAATATCCCACAACAGAAGATCAAATTGGATCAGAAGTAGCCCTGATTACTATATCAATGGATCTCAAAATTCGGCCTATGCCTGTGCTGCTCAAATTAGGGAGCCACAGACCCTGAATGAGACCCTTGAAAGCCCTCAGATGGAGTTCTGGAGATCTGCAATGTCTGAGGAATATCAGACACTTATGGAAAATGAATCTTGGATTTTAACCAAATTACCTGATGACCAAAAGTCAATTGCATACAGATGGGTATTTAAAGTTAAATACAATCCAGATGGTACTGTTGAAAGATACAAAGCAAGACTTGTTGCCAAGGGATATTCTTAGACTGAGAGGATAGACTATACAGAAAAATTTGCACCAGTAGCCAAGTTTAATTCAATTAGATTGATTTTAGGAACATCTGCTGAATATCAGTTTTATATTCATCAAATGGATGTTAAAACAGCCTTTTTGAATGGAGAATTGAGTGAGGACATCTACATGGACCAGCCAGATGGATTTGTGGAACCAAAATACCCTAAAACGGTTTGCAAACTCAAGAAAACACTATATGGCTTAAAACAATCACCTGGAGCTTGGAATAGCAAGATAGATGTGTATTTGGAAACATTGCAATTCCAGAAGAGCAAAGCTGATTATAATATCTATTATAGGCCAGATAAGACTAGTCCAGTCTTGCTAGCCTTATATGTAGATGATCTCATAATAGCCACCAATGATTTGAAAGTAATGGAAAAGACTAAATCAAGCCTATCTACCAAGTTTAAAATGACAGATCTTGGAGAACTGACGTACTATCTGGGAATGGAGATAAATATAGACAGAGCTACCAGGACTGTAACCTTAAACCAATCTAAATATATCCTAGATATACTTAGAAGGTTTAAAATGGAATAATGTAAGCCTGTATCAACCCCAATGGAGACAAACCTTAACTTGACCAAAAATGGCTCGAATCCGGCGCACTTAGATTCATTTAAAGCCAGAAATTTTCTTATCAATCTATTTTTGGTAGTTTGATGTATATCATGGTAGGAGCATGTTCAGATATTGCACATTCAGTGGGAGTTGTTAGCCAATATCTTCAAGATTATGGATCTGATCAAATCACAGCAGTTAAGTGGATTTTCTGATATTTAAAAGGGTTTATTGATCTTTGCTTAAAGTATACATATTCTGGATCAGAATATGATCTCCTGGAATACTCTGATGCTAATTGGGGATAAGATATTGATGACAGCAGATGCACAACTGGATGTGCCTTTCTTTGCTGTAATGGAGCAATTTCTTGGAATTCAAAGAAACAACCTACAGTTGCACTTTCAACTACCAGAGCAGAATACATGGCTGCCTGTGAAGCTATAAAGGAGGCAATATGGTCAAGAAAACTATTGAAAAACTTGGGCTTTATTCAGAATTCACCCATTACTATATTGCAAGATAATCAATGCTGTATTCAATTAGCAAGAAATCCAA
This sequence comes from Basidiobolus heterosporus B8920, assembly GCA_000697455.1. Taxonomy (NCBI): domain Eukaryota; kingdom Fungi; phylum Basidiobolomycota; class Basidiobolomycetes; order Basidiobolales; family Basidiobolaceae; genus Basidiobolus; species Basidiobolus heterosporus. Next base: position 43,677 of record JNET01030414.1, on the reverse strand, counting down.
CATTTCATGCCAGAAGTAAGCATATAGATATTAAGCACCACTTTGTTAGAGAAGCTATAGAAAATAAGTTAGTAGACTTGGTTTATTGTCCAACTGAACAAATGGTTGCAGACATTTTAACCAAACCATTAGCTAGAGAGAAATTTGAATATTTAAGAAATCACTTAGGATTAGTGCATATGAATATTTAGTTGAGTGGGAGTGTTGAAATTCACATAATTTAGCACCTAATTATTCATACTTGATCTCATCCATATTATATTTACTTAGCGATTTCCTCTCACCCAAAATTCACACTCGGGTTTTACTTAAAATATTTTCACTAACTTAGAAGTACCCAGAATACCTAACTTTTTCAAACATGTCCAAATGACCATCAGTATTGATATTCTGCCAGTACAAAATTCAGTTACTGCTGATAACAAGTTGTGGTATTGCACTTGCTCTCTATCTGGATCTCTTTTCTTATCAAAACATGCCACTACACAACAACAGCAGTGGGGCTTATAGCCTGTTGAAAGTGAGAATAGTGATATTGGAAGTGACTTTAGATATTAAGAAGTTGTTGTACTTTCACTTGATGTTTATTGTAATACAGGAAGGTATTTATACCTTTGGTTAGAACTAAGTAAAGAAACTATTATGTACTATTCTAGAGGGCTCTAAGAGCATACTGTAGAAGTTTCAGCTCATTTGGACATGTTTAAGATTTTCTTATAAATCCATTATTTCATAATCTTGTAGTTGACCCAAATTGATGTTAACATTTCAACTTTGACAAATATCTCATAAATACAAAACATAAGTTATATACTTAATTCTATGAATACTTAGGCACTAAACTAACTTAATTTCAACATAATCTAGCTAGGAAAAATGGTTTAGCAAGGATATTTTAGTAAACAAGAAAACCTCCTCTTCTATGTTGGTTACCTTTCAGTTTCTTGATAAAGAGGCAATAAGAGATGGAATGTTTGATGGAACTCTAGGGCCCCTAGCCTAAATAGCTAACCTAGTCTTAACTGTCCTGAAGCAGAATGTCTTCTCATTACTGGAATTTGGCCTACAATTGCTTTACCCAACTTCTAAGTTTCATAAAGAACTGGTTGGGTTTGTAATTCTTTGTACCTCTTGTGAGATTTTGGGAGTTATTGGAAGTGATTTGGAGAATTAGAAGAATATGTGATTCTCACTTGAAGATTTATTGGATGTAAAGTTGGCTTTTATACTTTATCAAAAAGTAAGCAATTCAACATGCAGAATGTGTTCAAGAAGGTCCCAGGAGTGTGTGTTCAAAGGTTGGGGTCATATGGACATGCTTAAAAAAGTAAAACCCAGGCATGAATTTTGAGTGAGAGGTTATTGAAAAGTAAATATAATATGAGTAAGCTTTAATATGAATAATTAAGTGCCAGATTATGTGAATTTCAACATCTTCAACATTCCCAGCTATTTTACTTGCTGTCTTTACATTGGTTTTCCCCTCTAAACTTGGATTGATCTATTGAGTTACTTGGTACATTAGATCGTGTACTATATAGTGCAAGACCGGGATTCATTTGGTAATCATTGTCAAGGATATTGTATATATATATATCATGAAATATGCAAACTTCAGCTTTTTCTGTGCCGTAAGATACTTGGAGAAATCTTTTAAAATTTACAAGCTTTTCTTTATTATCTATATATTGGATGCTTTATCTATGCTTTGATTAGTCTAAGTAGTGTATGAGTTAAATGTACATTGTTATAGTGCAGCAAGACTTAAGCGCTGACTTCATGTCGAATATATGCAGGAGGTGCTTCGGTTTGAGGAACAATCTCGCTCTTGCTGGTATCGTAAGTTGGTGGACAATCAAATCGAATGATTTCATACGTTGGTAATAATTCATACATTTGATCTTCCTCGAACACCGAACTGCTAGTTTGACGGACTACACGGATGGGAATTGATGAGCGGATTTGATGGATTTTTCCATTAATCTCTACCTCGATTCTTGTAGAAAGATTGTGGACCACCTCTACATAGGGTGTGACAGAGTCAAAATGTACGTTTTTGCTTGATTTGGGGACGGTGAGTGAAAGATAACTGTTGTTACAGTCTTCAGGAATACCAGCGAATGTGGTGTGCAACCACTTCTTGACGCAGCTAGATTCGTCACCTTGACTACCGTCAGCTTTGTTGTAAATGGTTTTTTCGTTCAAACCAGCCCACACATTGATAAGCTTGCACTTTGAGTTCAATACTTCATGCTTGAATGTGATGGGGAAGCTATCTCCAGGAACGTATTCATGACTAGGAACAATGACTTCATAATCGATCATATCATTCCATGAGTTTTCGATATGAGTGTTGTAGGCCAGCGACAATAGTGCACTGTTGTTTTTGTGGATAAATACTGATTTGTCCGCCCTGATGTTAGAGCTGAACAATGGTGTTTCCACTGTAGCCTTCAAGTCATATTCAACCTTGGCGTAGTCAGCAACGCAGGATTCTGGGAGATTGGCCGGCAATGGGAGCTCAAAGTCGTAGACATATTGTTGTGCATTGAAAATGGTGGAACCAACGTTACGATGGAAGGTCCAAGTATGTTCAAAAAGGGTTTTACGGGTGGATTGAAATCCCTTGTTCATGAACAATTTTCCACGAAAGCAGAGAGTAATGTACAAGACTTTGACGGAGGTGGTTGGGCTAAAGATGAGTTTTCCTTTGAGGATAGAGGCATTGCTATCTTCCTCAAAGTCGCACTTGTAGAAGGTGTCTTGTTCCAGTTGAATTTGAAGTTTAGGACTCATATTGAATGAAGTCTTTTCTTATGGATGTATAGAGCGAAGGGCATTGACCCAGTGGCACATTTGACAGCTTATATATCTAAAGGAGTTGTGGCAATCATGATAAGCTATTACCAATCTAGTCAAGTCAGATATCTCAGCTCATACTCACAATCAGACTAGCCATCGATATAGTGATGTTGATATATGTGACGATTACAATTTATCCGCGCACCTCTGCGATGCCAATCCACCAATCTATTTTGTTGCCATATATTGTTGCCGGACAACTAGCCAATTGTCAAAGATTGGCAAACTGAGTTACTGGTTTGGTAAAAATGATTAGAGATTACCATTTACATCAGTGACCAATTCCAAATACTCAGAAAACAAGACCCACCTTTTGTCTATTGTGAAGGCATGCTATCCATCTCCTGTATTTGGTTCGCTCATAAATGTCTGTCATTGATAACCCTGCCAGATATAGGCGGCATTTTACTTTCTATATTAGTGGGCTCCGATAGTCTCGTCATAAATTCTCTTCATTGCTACTTATGTCAACTCCGTTACCCCAAATGCAGATCGTAAAAGATGATTTCCACTCTTGTAACTCGGAGATGCGTTGATAGCTCAACCATGTGCAATATTCAGAAAATAGCAATGTGGAGCTAAGCATGCACTAGATTCGTGTTGAATTGGCCCAAATCGAGTCGCGACAATCAATGACTCTTGCATACATCAAGGAAGTATCCGAGTATCACTGATACTGCAGCTAATGCATAGAGTAGATTAACATGAGATCGGTTTCATAGAACGACTCCTCCCAACGTAATGTACGTGCGTAACCCAGTGCAACCCAGGGAGTAGGTAGAAGGTATCCGGAAACGAAAATTTAATTGCCTGACAGATAGCGCAATCGTAACGATATGGACAATCAAAAAAATCCCCTAATTTGGAAGCCAACCCCAAGGTAAACTATCAGCGCTTACCTTCAGCACGCATCCCGCACCATTTAGCTTGGATCCTCTGGTGTTTCGGATTGGGGCGTATTTGGAAGCGTGATAACCAGTATGCCCTAATCTAACTAAATTTTTTCCTTGAGGGCACCATTTAAGGTTCTCGATTGCTCTGTCTCACATTTTGTATGGCTCAAAGTTCCAGATATGGTCAGAGAACTAGTATAAACAGTCTTAAGTTGATTTATCCGAACTCTTGAAATACCAAAAAAAAGATTCCTATGGCTATGATTATCTGGAAGCGTGTTGATTGGTTAGGACTGTTGCCTGGTTTATACGAAGTTTTACAATGTAAACTGATGCAAATTTGAAAGAAAACAGATGAATATTGTTAGTGAGTGAGTGATAGAGATATACTATCACTTATCGTATGATGCTAGTTGACAGTCAGATCACTGATTCTAGCCCCATACATCTTCGTTATATTTGCCATGTTTCTGCAATTCCTGGAAATATTGATTAGCTTCTTGATCACTTAGTCCACCAATTTGCCTGATAATGGCGATAAGGGTAGTTGCAACATCTCTGGCCATTCCGGAAGCTGATCCGCAAACGTAAAATGATCCTTTCTGGATGTGCAAAAGTTCCCAGATCATCGATGCTGCACTTAATAATTCATGCTGAACGTATTTCTTGACATTACCAATCCGAGAGTAGGTGAGATGTAATTCGTCTAGAGTTCCATCGTTAACGTAGCCCTCAAGTTCTTCCCGATAAATGTAATCATGTTCAGGAGAGCGACACCCAAAGAACAAATGGGTAATGGATTTGCCTCCTTTTTTAATCGATTTAACTCCATGATATTGACGTTCTTGTAAGAATCCTCGGAATGGGGCGATTCCAGTGCCTGCGCAGACCATTATCACCGGAATAGTGGGGTCTTCCGGCAAGTGGAATATTTCTTTGGCTGATTTGACCTGCGCGCGGATCAGTTTTCCAGACTCAGAATTGGCAAGAAAGCTAGAACATAGGCCTCTGTATATCCTGTTTTCACTTCCTAAATCCTCAACAATGCCTACACATATATGGGCTACATTTTTAGTTACATACGGACTACTAGCGATTGAGTATCTGCGCTTTGACATCACCGGCATTGCGCATAAAAATGCCAAGAAATCGAGTTTCTTAATCATTGGGTAGTTGCGGATTAAATCAAGTAACGTTCGATTCTTCTTTATGAAGCTGGCGTAAATTTGGTTTCCCTCTTCTCCAGTTTGGCATATTCCCTCAAAGTATTTTTTCTCTAGTTCTGGATATTCTTCGGAGATAGCTGACACACAAACCCCAAGGAACTGACGAGAAGGTGCCGCTAAAAGGTCAGCGTAATAAGTGAGAGCATTACGAATAGAGCACGGCTCCTTGATCACTGCTGCCAATGAACGTGAACTAAGTGATTTGCATATGGCATTGTCAACCTTCACTTCAAACACTGCGTCCAGTGCATAGCCAAAAGAAATGGCTATCTCCTCAACGAGATTAGCATCATTTTCAGGAGCAATTTCTAAATGATCACCTGCATTAAATTTCGTTTCTTCAGGGAGCTCAATTTCCAGGTGACGGGTACTGCGGTGGCTTTTTTCAAAAAATTGAAGTTCCTTGTTTACGATGATACGGGCTCGAGGCGTATCATTGATGTTACTCTGCGCACTTTTGGCTTCTGCCTGACATTCAGGAGAGATATACCGTAAGGTTACGCCCGCGGTAGGATCTTTTGAGGTTGTAGTGCCTAAAAGGTTTAGGCCCGAACCATCCATTCCTAGATCAACTAACAAAGAAGTATACATTTTGGCAACCCACTCTGAGAAATCTGCATCGATATCACCGTCAGCATTTCCAGCCCCAGCAGGAAAGATCTGGCTCGCTCCAAGTCGTTCGAAGGCATCATTGACTTTAATAGGGAAAGCTTGATAAGTTCGCCACTGTTTGTTTCCACAACCAAATACTGTGTAGCGAAGACCATTCAGTGGTTTATCCGATTCCTCTCTTTTTATACTAATGAATTTATCAAAATCTTTTGCATTATCCGGTGGAAGTCCATTATAAGTACTTGTAATAACAAGAATCACCGGTTTTATATCGTCACTTTTGCTGTCTTGATTCTCGTATCTACCGGATTTCAAAACTTCCCATTCATCTAAAGGAAGAGCCTCTACTTCCTTGAAACCAACATCGATGGCGTTCTTACTCACCTTGTTTGCATATTCCTCAGAGAGTCCCATATTTGAGCCAAATAAGATCGTAAGCTTCGGAAGAGTTACTTCTGATGGAAGTTGTTTAGCCACAAGTGGTGTAGCCAATTCAGTTTTTGGAGTAGAAGAATCGGAAGGTGGCTGAGAAGTGGACTCTGGGAGTTCAGTCCTTGGAGTGACTCTCATGAGCAGATTTTCAGGCTTCATTGTAGCTGAAGAAGTACTGTAAAGAATGGGCTTATCGTCGAGTAAGTGAAACTCAAATTTTCTCAATATGATTGCTAAGATGATTTTAGCCTCTTGCAAAGCAAATTGCATGCCGATACAGGCACGCGGTCCCGAAGAAAAAGGCAGCCATGCATATGGAGATCTCTTCGATTCCTCAGCAGCACTGAACCTATCAGGGTTGAAAACCTCTGGCTCTGGCCAAACGTCAGGATTGTGGTGCAGCGAATAGATGCTAATCTGGGCAGCAGTACCCTCCTCGATCTTATATCCAAAGGGTAGAACACAATCCTTAGTGCAATATTTCTGAACGGAAGCAACTGGAGGGTACATTCTTAAGGTCTCCTTCAACACTTGGCCAATGTACTTGAGCTGGGAGATTTGTGCGATAGTAGGCTCTTCGTCATTGATACCAGTATTGACTATCTCTTGGAGCACTTTTTTTAGAACAGCTGGATGTCTTACGAGTAAATAGAGGCACCAAGAGAGTGTGTTTGAGGTAGTCTCGTGGCCAGCAATTAGGAAAGTCACTACTTGATCACGAATGATATCATCTGATAGTTTTTCTCCAGTAGATTTGTCACGGGCCTCCAGCATAAATCCAAGAAGATCGGAGGTTTTACGATCACTGGTGGTGTCCTTTTTACGTTGCGTTAGAACTTCATCAACAATGCTTTTCATCAAATTCATATTTTCATCAAATTTATAATTGGACCAGATGGGCAATTTCTTCCAATATTGCGACCGACTGGATCTTGTTCGTATCTCAGTCAAGCAAAATGACATGGCATCAATAAATGGATGCATGGGCGAATCTCTCGATTCGAGCAGCCCGAAGTCATATCCAAATCCAACCATTCCAATGGTTTCAAAGGTAATTCGAGTCATCCAATCAGTAACTAGAAAGGACTCATCTGCCTTAAATTCACCTAATACCTTGGATAGTTTCAGCGCTAAATGGCCCATCTCTTGTGCGTAAGCCTTCATCGATGTAGAAGAGAATGCAGGGATTAGCAATTTATGCGCAAGCTTCCATACTTTCTCATCTGAACTTGTCGTGAAAAGGCCATTACCACCTACGGCTTTTACTTCTGCGAAAGGCTGTGTAATCTTCTTGGTGAAGTACTCACTTTCTTGGGAAAAAACTTCAGCGATGCTGGGGTGATTCGTTGCTATCACCCTTGTGGAGAACATGTAAATCTGGAGTATCGGAGTGTTGTATTCTTCATAGAGACGTTTGAGAGATCCTGGAATGTCCGGTAAAAGTTGCGGGAGTGTGCCAAAGAAGGTGCTTGTAGGAGGAGTGGGAATTTCAAGGTGACAGGACTCGCTTGCTTGTATATATGCAACGTCGGTAGTCATCAGATCGGAGAACGACTCGATTTTCTCTCCCTCTTCATTGCGAAATTCTATCATATTGTATGCAGGGATGTTCAGCTTCTCTCCACAGTGCTGCTTCACATCATCCATAGTCCAGTTATTTCTTGGTCTGACAACAATCCCATCATTTTCTATATTCTGGCCGGAAAATGCTATGATGATTATTTTGGATTTCCTGCCAGGCTGCGGGGTTCCAAGAGCAGGGTTTTCGTCTGATTTCTGGTTTGTGGCACCATGTTTGATGGGACATTGACTTGATGACATTCTTGTAGATAAATTTAGTGGAAACCTCGTAAAGCTTGCTTGTAGTTTTATACCTTCAATGAATCGACCACGTCACCTGGTACCTTGATTATTCAACGTAGCGTAAATGCTAAAGCCTACTAAATTAACGAATAGCTTGTCCATTATGGAGACCAATCCAACGATGATCAGCTTAGATGGATATTATTGGAAATTCGGGAAATCGGATAACTCGGGTTTTGCTTCCTGTGAACCCCGAGATCCTAAGTACACTTTGACGAAACTAATAGGGTTAGACCTTGCCGACATGCAGCCAGTCCCGGTTGGAACGTAGTGAAAGGCAAGACAAGTGAACCGAATTGCATACATAAGCAAATTATGGAAATTTCAACGAAAAATCATGCGAAAAATCATGCGGTATTCATTCCTTTTGTATCTAGTGTTTACTGCTTCAGAACAGAAATCATTGGCATACAAAGTCGGATCATTTAAATATGGGATATTATTGGCGTTGGGTGTACATGGAGAACAAACAAGAAACAAATGGGAATGCGGAAATATAAACATTCAAGTGGAGATTCATCTCATCTTACAACCCATCAGAGATAAACGTGATTATTTGGAAGTTCTGTGACGGGGTCTAACCCTCTTGACCAAAGTCCATAGTAAACTGTGTATGCTGTTGAATATCTGAGGCACCGACGGTTGGACGTCCCACAGAGACTGCCTTGAGGAAGTCTTTTAGAGTGAGGTCGGGCTCTAGAAGCTCATCGGAGTTAACTTCCATCCATGTTTTCTCGATTCCCTCAGGGTCTCCAGGTGAGCAAGGAGTCAGGTACTTTTTCATCTTGCCAGGGTCCGAACGATCGGGGGCAGTGACCTAGAGTGGAAGAACTTTATAAGAAGCTAGAAAAGATTGGCTGTCGATTGATTAGAACTAACCCATTTGAAGTGGGTGGCAGTTTGAACTTTTCGAATAGGTTGCATCAAAGCATCACGGACAATGACTGCAATATCGGAACCAGAGAATCTACGAAGAGCAGGTAATTAGAATTCTATCTGACCAAAGTCTGCATTAGTGAACTACGCATGTACCCATCCGTTCTTTCGGCCAAAACTTTGTAATCTCTCTGGGTGAGGTTGCAGGGCGTAGTCCCGATGTGCAATTGGAACATGCGAGCACGTGCATGCGGCTCTGGGAGAGGGATGTATATACGTTTCTCAAATCTTCTACGAATGGCCGAGTCTAGCTGCCAAGGAATGTTTGTAGCGCCTAGAACCAGTACGCCATCCATGTCGTTACCTACTCCGTTCATTTGCACTAGGAGTTCGGTTTTTATACGTCTGCTGGCTTCACTTTCACCTTCGCCACGAGTGCCGCACAGTGAATCGATTTCATCTATGAAAATAATAGCTGGCTTGTTCTTCCGAGCCATTTCAAACAGCTGTTTAACTAATCTGAGAACAAAAGACTTAGTTATCATCGAGACAATGGAGAGAGGTCTTTCTGGTTACCGTTCTGATTCACCCATCCATTTGGAGACAAGGTCAGACGAGGAAACTGAAAAGAATGTGGAGTTGGCTTCAGTGGCCACAGCCTTGGCCAGGTACGATTTACCAGTACCAGGTGGCCCATAGAGTAAAATTCCCTTCCATGGAGTTCTTTTGCCTGGAGTTCACTCAGTAAGATTGCTGGCACTTGTCTCTCTCAAATGTTCTTAAATACTTACCGGTGAAAAGGTGTGGGAATTTGATTGGAAGAATTACTGCTTCTTTGAGAGCCTCCTTCGCTCCATCCAAGCCAGCAACATCATCCCAATGGACATTCGGCTTCTCAGTCAAGATAGCACCTGAATATTCACAAAGCATCAGTAATCAATTTTTACATTTGCTGGAAGCAGAGTTATTTGAAATATCAGTACTTGTTAGTCCATCTCGCAGCTTTTTGGTATCAGGATCGTCATCATCGTCCCCACTACCTCCATTACTCCTGAAAATGATCAATATAACCATCAGTATTTTAATGAAAATCGCGTGAAATAAAAAAGAGCAACTAACTTTCCCTTCCCGCGCCTTTCCCCTCCATTAGCGGTCACCGCTTTCTTCGCTCCTTTTTCTTGGTTATTTAGATAATCTTTTAATTTCTCTGCACGGTCCAGGTATTCCGTAAATTTTTTACGAATCGATTCCTTTAACCGGTCGTTCTTCTCGTCTACATGGTGTTGAGAAAAATCAGAACTGATACTGGCAAGGAGCAAAATGGGAGAAGTTGATTACATTTCATAGCTGTCATGAAGTAATCCAGTGAATTTTGGTACAGTTTATAGGCTTCTTCATAGTTCCCCTTTCCATCTTCTTCAGTTGCTCGTTTCACGATATCGATGGCTTTCTATAGGAGAAAAGGGAAGTTTTGGTTTAAATAAAAAAGCAAAAGGCACTAAAAAGAATGGATATCCTCTATATTTAAAGATCAACATCTTAGAGGAGATACAAATTCAACTCTACTTACTCCTAGAAAGTCGCAATTAGCCATCTTGATGTGACTTGAAGTTAAGTAACGGTATTGCTAATATACGAAATAGACCAAGTTGTGGTGTTTACTAATATTCCAAGTTAGAAAATTTAAACCACCTGTAGATAATTATCGATTTGACGATGATATGGTAAAAAATTTAGTCAAATTTGTAGATTGCATAATTAACAAGATGAACAACGTCTAATCTGTTTGATAATTCTTTGGAAATTTCAATATTTTTATTGCAAATTCAACAGATTTCTTCTTCAAACCGTGGTGTGTAATAACGTCAACTGTAGAGAATCTTTGAGTAGTCTCACATGGCAAATCAAGGAACCAACAATGGAAATCCAGCAACCCCTTCACCCCAGCAGGTACCTCTTGGATTTCATAACAAAACACTCGTATATATGATTCTCAAAGCTTACTTTAGTTCTTTATTAGATTGCTGCTATGATTGCAAAAAAGCAAAAAGAAATCGCTGAAAAGTTGAAAAATTTTTCGAACGTTTCTGCAGCACCAGCAGCAACTTCCAGCAAGCCTTATTCCTCTGCTGAGTTACAACGTAGAATTCAGGAAAAAAGAGAACAAATCGCGGCACAAATTCCTAGAAATCCATACTTAGTGAGTGACCTTTTCTTTCAGTCGATTACTTGAAGTTGACTAACAACCTACTATTTAGCCATCTTCTTCTAAGGGTGTGGAACCTCTTGTGAAACCTAAAGGTGGCTTACATGTACCCTCACACCCAATATTGATGGTCGATCAGCTAGGAAACTTCAAGAAAGGTTCCAAACTTATTCCCAGAGCTAATTTCGCCACCGTGAAGGTACAAAACGCATAGAAAACGGATATCTAACACTGCTATCTCCCACTAACAGTATTCTTCTTAGGCTAACCAACGCGTTGCTTCACAAACATCTAAGAAAGAATTAAAGCTTTTGAGTGCTCCTGTTGAGTTCTCTGATGTTAGCAAGAATCCATACTTTGATCCAAGCTTGGGTACAGATTATGCCGCACCCAAAGCGCGAGCACCAAAGAGACTCCGGTTCAATGAGAAGGGAAAGTTCATTGCTCAAGCAGAAAATATTAGAGCACAGGTATACACATGTCTGTAATCTAGCCGTCCTAGTTAAGATCAAAGTGTTCTTACAAGCGCATCATTTTCTAGATCCATCTTGAGAAGTTGAAACAAGAAATTGCCGAGGGAGTGAAGAAGGCAGGAATGGAAGAGCTTGATCTTATGTCGGATAAAGCTATCAAACGTGACCTTCCTCCAGAAATCGAATGGTGGGACGCTCAACTATTAACCAACAGAACCTACGACGACCTTGACGATGGTCAGGCTCGAGTAGAAGGGGAAAGTTCGGTCATCACACGATACATTCAGCACCCAGTTCCGATAGAACCACCCGTTGATCTGAGCACACCTAAGCCGAAGCCTTTGATGCTTACAAAGAAGGTAAAGCGCAGGTTGATCGCGACAATCTTTTCCCTATTTCTTTAACCTGTTTGATTATTCAAATATATAGGAGCGCAAGAAACTGAGAAGACAAAGACGTCTCGAGCTTCAGAAAGAAAAACAAGACAAGATTCGTCTTGGTCTCCTACCACCTGAAGAGCCTAAAGGTAGAGAGCACAAGATTGCGTGGGATACACTGAGTCTAACATTTTTACTTTTCAGTTAAAATGAGCAACTTTATGAGAGTCCTCGGTGAGCAAGCCGTGATGGATCCTTCCAAGATCGAAGCGCAAGTACGAGCACAGATCAACAAACGACAAGAAGCGCATTTACGCCAAAATGCCGAACGAAAGCTGACCGATGAGCAAAAAAGAGAAAAGAAAGCACGGAAGTTGAATGAAGACACTAGCCAAATATCTCAAGTAGCAGTGTTCAAGTAAGTTATTTGGCGAGAGAGGTCAATGCTTTCCAGAGCTGACGTTCGAATTTTATGCACTAGAATCAAAGATCTGTCGCACCCTCAAAAGAAGTTTAAGGTTGAAATGAATGCCCAGCAGCTGTGCCTTACCGGGACGGCCATCTTCAACCCGGATTTCAACCTCGTCGTCGTGGAAGGAGGACCTAAAGGTCTCAAAGCCTATAAAAAACTGATGCTAAGACGAATTAAATGGGCAGATGCATCCGACGATGAAGACAGCGCCCCCGAAAAAGGCAGTAACTATTGTGTTCTTGTGTGGGAAGGAGAAGTCAAAGAACGGGGATTCAAAGGGTTTAGATTTAGAAGATGTGAGTCGGAGAACCACGCTAGGGAGTGGCTATCCAAAGGCAAGGCCGAGCACTATTGGGATCTTGCGAAAAACGTCAATCCGGACGATTTACCAAAAATCACTTTGTAACCTTAGAATGAGCCACTTTATGAGCCACTTTATGACCCACTTTATTATACCTGTATAAAATAAGAAATTTCTGAAAAACCTACGAGGATCAATGCGTATAATTAATAAGAAATTCGTATGTGTGAACTGATGCATCAAGGGAATGGCCAAATCAAGGTAGGGTGAAAAAAGCCTACGGAACGATCGGGACTATTATGGTAGTCGCCTTGTAATTAATGGATAAACTAATAGGTTGATTCTATTTCATTTCGCATAGAGTCTTTGCTGGCAGTAAGGGCTCTACAGTTGAACCATAGCCTGACATCCTGGAATGAGCAGTGAAATGGGTGGTGAATGGGTGGTGAAATGAGCGGCAATACGATTCACCCATCTTCCTGACAGCTGTTTGATTTAGCAATTGAGCTGATATCAACGTGCTTCACCCGGTGCCCCCTGTGCCATATCTGGTTAGGAGGTCAAGTGAAGCATAAGTGTGATGAATTATGACATCTTCAAACCCTATGAATGGCCAAGGATGAACAGTCCGATCAGACTCGATTTTCTTAACGAACATAAAATGGTCACCGATCCCGTTGTGAACTTCGTGGTTTATATTTCCCGTCACTACTTTTATCTTGAACCAAATCCAACAGTAACCTTTCAAATTAACTTAGAGCCATACGTGTTAACCAACCGTACTATACATTTTTCTCCCTCGATATTTCCCCCAAAACCTTATTTAACTAGCCGCAATTTGTGGAAGACATGTTTAGTAGAAAGCCTCTTTCTATTATTCTGGAAAATGACCACGTAATCTTGCGTGGTACGAGTCAAGAATCCGCTGGCTATGTTCTTCGTGGGTACTTGTTACTACAACTATATCAACCCACTCAGATCAAATCCATCGAACTTACTTTTATAGGGAAAGCAATTATTCAAGGTAAGCTTTTTTGTTCAAGTATTTTTTTGTACAAAAATTCACCAGTTGCGCATAATACGTTAGAAACAAAGCCTTACAAGAACACGATAGTCGAAAAGAACTGGCGTTTCACTGGAGAATCCGAAGAATCTTGTATCTTTCAGAAAGGAAAATACGAATATCACTTTGAAATGCCATTGAACGGAAACATACCAGAATCTGTGAGTACTCCAAAAGGGGATATCAACTATCAATTTAAAGCAGTTGTTCGTAAATCCGGCTTTCGCACTAGTCTCGAAACTGGCCGGTACGTCTACGTCGAGCGATCGCTTGGTCCGCTATCGACAGAAATAGGAGCGTCCTTGATACGTACTGGTGATGTTCAAGGGCAAATGAAATTTTCAGTGGCAATACCATGCGGTAGCTTCACTGCTGGCCAACACATACATGGCATGTTAGGAATTCGGCCGTTGTCACGCGGGATCAAAGTTTTCAAAGTGTATTTTCGGCTAAAGGAGGCCACAAGGTATCGCACTTTTTTTGAGGAATGGTCAGACATACATGAAGAGAAGATCGACGAGATATCTTGCGTATGGAGACCGAAGCTCTCCGGTTGGTGGGAGCAAGCACTTGTACTGAAGATACCGAAAGGCCCAAGTTCTGTGAGGGCAGACAGCAAATCCAGATATATCCATTTATGGCATTTCGTTGAGATCCAAATCAGCTTGATTGACTTGGCCAGGAAAAAGAGATTTTTAACGGTGCAAATTCCTCTGCACATATTCTCAGAAAAGTTGAAAGAGTGCGAGGAAGCATTACCTGTGTACGAGGCAACGCCAACCAAGCCGCCAGACTACCTCTCTTAATAGTAATAATTAATAGTATCAGACAGACAGCGCCAGTACTCTAATATGTACAGCCATTAACTAGCTCGTCCAAGGCATTACTTGTCAAATTGTAAATAAAGGTATATCAACAGAGTCTTATGTTAGCCTAATTACCTCCTCTTATACAATCATCAGTGGAAGGAATTGATATTCCGAGAACAGCGCAACAATCAATTCGCATATATAGAGAAAATCGATTAATACATAAAAGTGCAAGATAGATTAATAAGCGTTGCCTTCCACCCATCCCTTCCATGAGCACTTATCGACGTAACACAACGCCAACGATTGTCACCACTTCATGCTATTCCTTATCGGAAAGAATCAAACTTCTCTTTATTGCTGCTCATCGAGCTTCTTCATGTTGCTAATTCTTGTGAAGCAATAAAGCCAAATCAGGCATTTATGACCTTGAATCCCCAAATCATATGTGCCACTAAATCTATCACAAGCCTTTGGGCTTTCCAGTGTTTTCCAACAAGCCACCGTCGATGAATGAGCCTCCTATTCGTCATCTCCCCAGGAAAATCTGGTTCTCCTGAAATCCTATCCCAGGGTCGGTCACTGATCGTCTCTATACGACGTAAGCCCGTTGCTTGAGCTAGGATTGAAGTAATGTGGATGTGCTTTGACGTATCCATAGTGACACCTCTTTTATCGCAGTGTCCACACTTCTACACTTTACATTTTTACGCTACCCACATTACCCACATTGCCCACACTATCCACACCATCGTGAGCCCTGGGTTTAGGGGATTCGAGGGATTCGAGGGATTCGAGGGATTGGGCCTGGATCAACAGATTGTATGTATTTTTCGGTTGAGCCAATGAGCGCCCAGATCGTTTGATGCTCTTACTTAATTCCCCAATCCCCAATGCCTGAGTCGCTGATAATGGATAGTGATAGTGATAATGGATAGGTAATCGATACATGTAATCGATACCTTCTCACCCAACTCCCGTGACTGCCATGTTAATCTGGTAGATCTAGCCAACGTTTCGCATGCTAATGAGGCAATGCTTTTCGCTTTTCGCTTTTCGATCTTATTTATAAATGGTGGTGCCGCGTGCGTAGAAGTTACTACCCAGTCAACTTTATTATTTCAATTATCATGACTGTTGCCTCTATGAATAAAGAATCTACACAATCCACCAAGCCTGTCGACGTTAAACAAGCTGTCCAAGTTGAAGAACCTGGCACCGGACTCGTGAAACAAGATCCTTGGCTCGAACCTTTCGCCCCTTCCCTTGCAAAGAGGTAATGTTCACTGTTCTGCGAATAAGCTGCCAGCTTTTCTAACATACTTTCTTATTGTAGATATGCCAAGTTCCAAGATTGGTGCGACAAGATTGATCAATATGAAGGTGGCCTTGACAAGTTCTCCCGAGGCTATGAAAAATTGGGTTTGAACGTGACTCCTAAGGGTGTTCTTTATCGCGAGTGGGCTCCTGGAGCAGTAACCGCTAGTCTTATTGGTGATTTCAATAATTGGGATCATCAAGCTAATCCCATGAAGAAAGATGAATACGGTGTATGGGAGACGCTCGTTCCCAATAAGCCTGATGGTACTGTTGCTATTCCACACGATAGTAGAATCAAGATTTCCATGACTACTCCACAAGGCGAACGTATTGATCGTCTTCCTGCCTGGGCAAAGCGTGTTACCCAAGATTTAGATGTTAGCCCAGTTTATGATGCCCGCTTCTGGAATCCCGAAAAGCCATATGTCTGGAAAAACAAAGCACCCCCCAAGCCTCAAGATCTTAAAATCTATGAAGCCCATGTTGGTATCTCTAGTCCCGAGCCTAAAGTTGCCACTTACAATGAGTTCACCGATAACATCCTACCTCACATTGCCAGACTTGGCTACAATGCTATTCAATTGATGGCAATTATGGAGCACGCCTACTATGCTAGTTTTGGCTATCAAGTTACCAGTTTTTACGCTATTTCTAGTCGTTATGGCACACCCGAAGATCTAAAGCGACTTATCGATACCGCTCATGGGATGGGCATTTATGTCCTTTTGGATATGGTCCACTCACATGCGTCCAACAACGTGCTAGATGGGTTGAATCAATTTGATGGCACTGACCATTGCTATTTCCATGAGGGTAGTAAGGGCCGTCACGAGTTGTGGAACAGCCGTTTGTTCAACTATGGCAATCACGAGGTCCTTCGTTTCTTGCTTTCCAATCTTCGCTTCTATATGAATGAGTATAGGATCGATGGATTCCGTTTCGATGGAGTGACCTCCATGATGTATGTCCACCACGGGATTGGCACTGGGTTCAGCGGAGGCTACCATGAATATTTCAATGATAATGTTGACGAGGAAGCTGTTGTCTACCTAATGCTTAGCAACTATATGTTACACAAGCTGTATCCCGAAGTGATTACCATTGCCGAAGATGTCTCTGGTATGCCAGGCCTATGCCGCCCAGTCTCAGAAGGTGGTGTTGGTTTCGACTACCGTTTGGGTATGGCAGTTCCCGATATGTGGATTAAGCTGTTGAAGGAGGAGCGCGATGATGACTGGAAAATGGGTCACATCGTATTCACTTTAACCAATCGTCGTCACATGGAGAAGACCATCACCTACTGCGAATCACATGATCAAGCGCTGGTGGGAGACAAGACGATCGCCTTCTGGTTGATGGATAAGGAGATGTATGATTGCATGTCTGTCCTCAGTCCCTTGACACCCGTTATTGATCGTGGTATTGCCCTTCATAAACTCATTCGCTTGATCACCCACGGTCTTGGCGGTGAAGGATACCTCAACTTTGAAGGAAACGAATTCGGACATCCAGAATGGCTAGACTTCCCGCGTGACGGAAACGGTAGTAGCTTCCAGTACGCCAGACGCCAATTCAACTTGATACAGGATGATTTGTTGCGTTTCAAGTACTTGAACGAGTTTGACCGCGCTATGAACACTTTAGAGGGTGAATATCGTTGGTTAGAGGCTCCACAAGCTTATGTGTCTCACAAGCATGAGGAAGACAAGATCATTGCATTCGAGCGTGCTGGCCTACTCTGGATCTTCAACTTCCACCCTAACAAAAGCTTTAGTGACTACAAGATTGGTACAGCATGGCCAGGCAAGTACACGATAGCTTTGAATACGGATAGCCCAGAGTTTGGTGGACACGATCGTATTGACCCCAAGCAAGAGTTCTTCACCAAGAATGAGGAGTGGTATGGCCGCCCTCATCACATTCAAGTCTATATTCCCAGTCGCACCGCACTTGTGCTAAAGCACGAATCTTAAATTAATCGCCAGTACCTTGTCTAGATTGGAATTAAGTGTACTATTAACTAACCCTATATACCTGATCTTCATACAATCCACCCTCACATTTGTATTTTCACGAACAACAATTTGCTTATTATTTGCTCATTAATTCACTCCTCACATGGTCCAAAATTAAACGAAATTATAACCATAACCTCAATCCATAATCACAATCCAGGCATGATTTAAATAGGAAGGGGAGGTTCCATAGAGCATGATCAAGTAATATCCGTAAGGTTTCGGTCAAATACCACGTACAAAATAAGTAATTAATCTCATTTTTCTGCCATCTAACCCTAACCCTAACCCTTTCGTAATGATTGAATTTGCCAAGACTAATTTCTCGGGGAAATGTGTTCCGAAAGATGAGGGATTGAGGAAGGTAGGGTGTTTAAGTGCTAGTCTAACTCGATTAGAGAAACACCGTCGGAAATTGGTTTATTGTATAAAAAAAAGATTTGTGGGCCTTCGATTGCTCTTGTCTAGCTTATTTTACGCAACATGACACAAACCAACTCAGCAGGTACAACAGACATAGTATTTCTTCCCACTTCATACCAGTCTAAACTTTTCTCTTGTACCGTTTAGCTTCCAAGCCTCAGGTATTCTATAAGATTGCCGATTATAGACAATGGAGACAACAAATGCGTTTGGAGGGTAAGAAAGTCGGTTTTGTGCCTACCATGGGTGCTCTGCACGCCGGTCACCTCAGTCTAGTCAAACTTGCCAAAGCTAAGAATGATGTGGTTGCCATGAGTATTTTTGTTAACCCAGCACAATTCTCCCCTACCGAAGATCTCGATCAATACCCCAGAACTCTAGAGTCCGACATAAAATTATTGAGCGAAAGTGGGTGTTGTGATGCTTTATTGGTGCCCTCAGTCAAAGAAATGTATCCCAGTGGAATATCTTTGAATGTAAGCGAACAAAAAGGAACTTTCGTGGAGGTATTGGGAAAATCTTCACAAATGGAAGGAAGTATTAGGCCTCACTTCTTCCGTGGTGTAGCCACTGTCGTATTGAAACTCTTCAACATCATCCAACCTGATATGGCTTTCTTCGGACAAAAAGATGCTCAACAGTGTGTTGTTGTACGTACTATGGTCACCGACCTGTGTCTTCCTATCGAGATTGTCGCTGCCCCCATTAAACGTGAGGAAGATGGTTTGGCTTTAAGCAGTCGTAACCGGTATCTTTCGAAGGAAGAGCGTAGTTATGCCATTGTTTTGTATAAAGCACTTTCCGCTGCTGCCGATGCCTACGCCTCTGGCACCAAGGATGCTAAGAAATTGATTCAAATTGCTGAAGATATCATCAAATCCGAGCCACGGGTTACATTTGACTACATCAGTGTTGCACACCCTTATGAACTTCAAGAGCTCGATACCGTTGACCAAGACGGAGCCATATTGTCTGGAGCAATGAGAGTGGGTGAAACTAGACTCATTGACAACATCTTGTTAGATTGCCAACTATAGACCGACTGGCTCACACCCAGTATGCTTGATATTTTATTTCATAATAAACTCCAGGATGTAAGATTCCCTTTTCCCACCCTTTTTTCCTCATCTGTTACTGCTGTTCCATTGACTTAACCAATAACGAGACATAACACAACGAATGCTAAAAAATTTATTCTCTACATTTTCTAATCTGTTTTCAGATGAGGTGGAGACCACTCGGTTCAATACATGAATTTGAATCTTTACACTCTTCAACAGGTGGTCAGACTGGATTACTCCAAGAATGCCCCAACAAAGGATGGAATTGGTCTACCAGTAACCTCGGGAAGGCTGAGGCCGTGGCAATCTCCTTCAGCGGAACCGGCGATGTCAAGGTGAGTGTAGGCAATTTGCTTCTTGGGCTCGGCATCCAAGCCATTTTTGTTGAGTCCAGATGCAACAATCATGAAGGCAGCAGGAAGCTGGTGTCCACGATTGGTCATGGTGCTTGGTTTATCGTTAGCTTGGATTACGTCTTCGCGGGAGCTACCGGGAGCAACAATGGCCATATCTTCTCTGCGTAGGGTGGAGATTTCGCAAGGATCAGCCCATTCAGCGCCGGCGTTGAAAAGACGGTGAGAGATCTTATCTTTACGAGCTGGCCCATTGTCAAGAGAGCAGGTGTAAGGACCAGCAGCTCTAATAGCATGACCAGTCAAGGTAGCAACGGTGAACAATCTGGCAGGTGTTTCGTCTCCCTTTTCGCGTGCTTCCAAAACGCGTTCACGCATGTGGCATAAAAGATCGGTCATGACCATACGACCTTCAGCATCAGTGTTACCGATCAAAACTCTAACTCCGGCTCTGGAATAGATCACCTCATCACTGAGATAGGCATCAGAGCCAATACTGTTGCGCACCATACCCAAATCGGCAATGATATTAACATTGGTAGGCTGTTGTTCGGCGACGGTCTTCATGAAACCTGCGACAACCGCTGCTCCTAGTTTATCGCGAGACATACCTCTCATGGCACCGTTCACCTTCAAATCAGCACCTCCGGTGTCGTAGGTGACACCCTTACCGACAAAGTAGAGGTTCTCCTTGACCTTAGAGGGCTCGGGAGACTTGTATTCAATACGAACAACGCATGGTCTGTGTCTTTCTACTCCCAATGAGCATCTAGCCACGGCGTAGAGAAGAGGATATTCCTTGTTCAAAGTATCCAAATCATCAATGATGGTGACTGTAGTGTTCTTAGCACCGGATAAAGAGGCTTCGACATATTTGGCGAAATTCATAGGACTCATACGTTCAGGGTCAGGACTTCCAACATCTCTGCACAGTCTTCTTCCTTGTTCAATGTCGAGGACTTTTTTGATGACTACTTGGATGTTCTCGTTTTCAGCTTCGCTAATCAAAACTCCGAACTCTTGAACATCTTCAGGTGAGGGCTGACCAATCTTTTCTTTATGTTCTCTGGTTTCAAGGTATTCGTAACATGCCTCAAGTGCTCCCAAAAGAGCAACTTCCAAGTAACGTTTATATTCGGGATGATCTCTGGGTGGATCGACAAAGTGGAGAAGAGGGTTAGTCATACCCGCTTGGCGTGCACGCTGAACAGCCTTGGAGGTAATCTCTGAGTTTGTTTAAAAAACATTTAGGTTGTTTATACACAAAATAGTAAAATAATTGTAAATACCTCCGATTTTACGAGCGTCATCAGTATCACCAAACAAAGAACCTGTAGGTGCTAAGATAACTCTGCTGCCAGGTGCCTTAGAGTCAATAAAGAAGGAAATTTGGGAGCTAGCACTTTTGTCAGCTTGAGTATAGGAAGCAATCGAGGCTGCAAAGTCAAAGGTCAAAACCTCGGGTGAGAGCTTCTTGATGTCAGTGAACAACACAATGACACCATCATAGTTTGACTTGGTCAAATCTTGACCGGCAGTTAGTACGGTAATTCTTGGAACGCCCATTATACCTTAGAGAAAGAAGAGTGGTTAAAAAAAAGATTTCTCGACAGGATTGAATGAAGAATGCCCCCATTTATAGATGTCGTCATCGATTCACAAATGACAACTCCTAAACTAGTTCCCCTAATCTACATGTTAGGTACGACCTCGATCTTTGGCCAATCCCCTCGAATTTTCGGAAATGTCCCTAGGATTTTGCTAAGTGATGGTGAGAAAATGATTTCTGCTTTTTCAACCGAATCTCAGACCAATTTCTTAGAGGAAAGATATACAAAACAGGTAATTTCTGGTAGTTCACACAACACAAATATTTGTGTTCTTCCAGAGTTCAGGATTACCAGTGTGTATCAAGAATCCAGTTTCGTGGATTCTCATATGTTTCAACCGAGGTTATGCGAATATCGCAGGGGCTTTGTGATAGTGACCGTAGCTAGTTTCTCACGAGTACAAATTTGTGTGCCGAATTATCATTGCCCTTTCGAGCAGAAATTGAACAGAAATGGATCTTTCCCCTTTAATTTCACAGATTCTCGAATCGTCAATTCATTCCAGTATATGGAATTATGGAGTAGAGTGCGCTCAAAAAATTCATCACATTTATATGATTCAACTAATTCCTGCAAAATATACAAGTAAATACACGTGGCAGCCGAGAAAATAAGAATAAGCTGATATCGTGACATGTGTGGAAATTGGACTTCAGACAGAATTGACATTCTGACTGTACCAATGAGCGACTGAGCCGAGGTTTCTTGGAATCTCCAGTACAACAACATCGTTGACATATTTTATCATTTGCCTCACAGTGTCTGCTCCGGCTACAGGAGTGGCTATGATGATACGACGTGGTTTACCGGATTCTTTGATGGCTTTAATCACTGAGCGCATAGTGAAGCCATAGCACAGCCCATCAGCAACGAGAATTACCGTTTTACCTGCCACCTCAGGAAATTGTCTGACGGAGATGTGGAATCTCTCGAAATCCTTACTCATCAAAGCTTTCTAATTTTACACAAACGTCAATGATATGCCCATTTATTAAGGGGAAATCTGCTTCTTACCTCCCGTTCTATCAGCTGGTTGATTTGTTCTTGCGGTAGGTTTAGCCCTGCCAACACTTCCTTTTCGTAAACAATCTTATCTCCTGATATCACCGTGGCAATAGGAAGTTTGTTCGATGGAAGAGTAACCTTCCTAGCCAATATCGTCTCTTGTGGTAGGCCCAGGGCGGCACACAGTTGATTACTGATTTCACTCTCAACCGTATACTGGTGTGAAGAAGCAGTAATAACCACTACAGATTGGTTAAAACACATAGTCAACTGAACATCTGAAGAGCAAACCTACCCGTATTGGGAGATTGTTGATACTCCCTTAGCTTTTGGGAAAGGGCACGACCAGCTTCTGCCGGCGATTGAAATAAAAAGTGATTCTTGGCACGGTAATCGTCGTGAACACCAACAAATTCATTGGGGATGGTTCCCACTCTTGCATGGTAAGATAAAGCTTTCATGGGAGAGGGGTTCAAAATAATTATGTGGATTAGAGTTGTAGTGAAGGAGTGGTGACTGGAAAGCTCAATATATACTCGATCGATATATACTTCAACAATATATATTCCTCCACATATTATACTTCCATTCACTCTCCTTGGATGACTCATTGCACTATCCTGGCCACTAAATGGAAATAACCTACGTTACATTGAACCAAATGCTTTTGGAACTTTTGAAGTCGGATGACCTTTGTTTCGCAATAAAATGGCCAGATCCAGCTTTAGTATCACCTAACTATTTCTATATATGAGCACTCTTGAATGGCGTAATAAGACCATAGGAAGAAGACCTGTACTGGAAGCCCTAGACAATGGTCTAGTGACGTCTTTGTGGTTGGAATTCACAGTTAGTCACCTATTTAGAGTAGCATTATGGATACACTCAATTAAGCGCACTCGATAAAGTCTGGGTCTATTTCGACTGGGCAACCCTAACGACTATTTAGCTTGATTCAACCTTGAGAACATTCCGCTCTTGCAGATGCATAACGTTAATAGATTGTAAAGTATGGTGTCAGCCTCCTTAACCACTTCATAAATACAACAATCCTTTTGATGGGTTTATTTACGAAACGTGTGATACGAGTGATTAATGTTCTATTCTATATGTTGAAGAATGCCTAAAAAAGGATCAAACACAACATGAGAGTTGTACTTCTTTTTAGTCTTGGAAATCCCACTCAACATCTAGTATTTCTCCCAGCCAATCTCATCAAGGCGGTCTACCTTGGCCATTACCTCAGATTCCATGGAGTTCTGGTAATCAATCATCTTTTCGAGATAATTAGGAATGAAAGCACCTAGCATACGGATGGCTAACAACGCGGCGTTAGTCGAGTTACCAATGGCAACAGTCGCAACGGGGACTCCTCTCTGAATAAATGATTAGTAAGCGCTTCGGCTTCTAAATAACCAACGACTGTTTGAAATAAGCTTACGGGCATTTGGACAATAGAGTAGAGAGAATCCATGCCATCCAACACCTTGCCTGGGATAGGAACACCGATAACAGGAAGCGGAGTCACAGCAGCTACCATTCCTAAAAAATCATGGAATCAGTGAGCTAATTCAATCTCAGCCTAAAAATGGCAATGCCCTAAACTCCTACCTGGTAGATGAGCAGCACCGCCAGCTGCTGCAATGATGACCTTGATTCCTCTTTCGTGAGCGGTCTTGGCATATTCAATCATGCGATCGGGTGTACGGTGAGCACTCACAATGGTTAGCTCGAATGGGACATTGAAATCACGCAGAATAGTTGCACAAGCTTTCATAGATGGAAGGTCAGAATCTGATCCCATGATTACACCCACCATTGGGGTAGTGGCCAGGTTATCTTTGGACCCATCCTCGGCGGCGGGAATAGTATCAAGGATAGGTTGGATACGTTGGTTTAATTCTTGAGTGCTATCAGCAACTACTGTGATGTGCCCCATCTTTCTACCTTTACGGCTCTCTTTTTTACCATAAAGGTGAATGGTGGCACCGGGGGTGGAAAGGGAAACGGTACAAGGACGCAGGGTTTCCTCAAGGGTATCGGCTCCAAGAATATTAACCATGGCAGCGGCTGGAACCTTCAGCTCGGTAGATCCCAGAGGTAATCCAAGGATGGCTCGCAAATGGTTTTCAAACTGAGAAGTGTGACAAGCTTCAATGGTATAGTGACCAGAGTTGTGAGGTCTGGGTGCTATTTCGTTTAGCAGAATGTTTCCTAAAATAAGTCGAGTTTAGCTAACTGGGTATGAACTACAAAAAACCCTCAAACTAACCATCTTCCATCAAAAACATTTCAACTCCAAAGATTCCAGCTCCTTCAAGTGTTTTGATAGCATCCTCGGCCACTTTCTTTGCCATTCTAGCTTCAACACCATTAATTTGAGCAGGGGCAATGACGAGATGACATATGTTGTCACGTTGAATAGTCTCAACGACGGGATATGAGCTCACTGTTCCATCGATGGATCTGGTAACCATAACAGCTAACTCCTTGACAAAAGAGGCCCAACGCTCTACATATAGACCTTTGCTGATCCCTCCGAGTTTCTCAATGGCTACACTAACATCGGAGTCAGAACGGACCACTGCATTTCCACGCCCATCGTAAGCAAGCGTTTTTGATTTGAGCATCACGGGATAACCCCACTCTTGAGCAATATGTTTCAAGTCCTCGACTGCATTGACTTCCTTAAAAGCAGGCAAGGGGATACCAAACTTGCTCAAGTGAACCTTTTGGACGTACTTATCCTGAATAAGTCGGATAGTAGCTGGAGAAGGCTGTATCTTGATATTCTTTTCTTTTTCAAGAGCCTCAAGTATTTCGGTGTTGACGTGCTCAATTTCCACTGTAAGAACGTCAACTTTGGAAGCCAGCTCGGAGATCTTGGCGGGATCCTTGAAATCACCTTTGACATGAATATCGTTGGCAGCAACCTGTTTGGCCGGGGCATCATCAGGAGAATCAAGAATACCAACGTTGATATTAAGGCGACTAGCTGCCTCGATAAGCATACGCCCTAGTTGACCTCCACCCAAGATACCAACTGTTCGGTTGTCCATTGTGGGAAACTAGCAAGACGAGAACTTTTTTACAGTGCAGTAAGACTTCCAAAGTAATTTATAGTAGCTTATTTTCTAATCATTCTTATCTTATCATGCTCCCCAAATCTTATCAGCCTGGGGGTGATGATCATTGTTTGATCAGCAGCCGAAATCGGCGTCTTTTACCGAATTGCCTTTTTGCCTGCTGTTTGACGAATTTGATAATCAAATCTTAAATCGTGCAACTTGAGAATGACTTTGATGCCTTGTTATAACCTCGTTTTCTAAAAAGAGTGTGTTGTAGAAACGTTACAGTCACTTCTGTCTCAGCGGAATTCAAAGGATAGTCAATGTTCATTCACTCAAAGCATCCATTGTACTCTCGAGTTTCCCTGCCATCGGTATCCTGTTATTGTTAGCTTATTACCAGAGTCCTTAGTTAACTTTCAACACCTGCAGTTTAAACGATATTTACTTCCACTATTTTGGTAGCAGATTGAATTTCTATGCGGTAACTCTATTTATAAGCTGCTGACCAGTAAACTGGAGCTTATGCTTTCTGTTCAACTTAGTGGCAACATTCCCCTCTCGGTGACGACTCAGGCTCAGTATAGAAAGGCAGCAACAAACACAAGGCCTTTACCTCACTAATATAGATTTTTAGAGTATCAAACAACCCGCTTTCCCGCTTTCCCGCTTTCAGTAGAATTGATTATAATTATAAATACATTTAGAGTGATAGTGAAGTGGGCCCAAATTAAGTGTCGGAAAGATGTCAGGAATCCACTTACAAAATAAATGGAATTATGGCTTTACCAACGTGCATTAAAGAACTTCCCTATTTTACCATGCACCTAATTAGGAATGAAGATACCCCTCGACTATTGGCTTCAGGCCCCAATCCAAGCAGGCCACTTATCACCTCCGTAATCTCTAGTTCGTATTCGAAATCCACGAGTACAAATATGGTCGAGCAAAATGGTGCTAGAAGTCGGCACGATTGCGTTATTTGTGCCAAGTATTTTGGATGCAGTTCTAGCCAAATCTTCCAAGCAAACGGGTCAACCATAGAAGCCCATATATACCTACCCTTGACTATCTTTGAAACCATTTCTACAAAGCCTTGTTGCTAGACAAGAAACGAATACTAAGGTTTGACTGATCCTAGATTTGATAGACTTGCTTATTAATATGAGTCTAACATAACGTGTATTGGCTGACATATCAAGGATCTCAAATTTTGATAACAAATCAAGTCCAAATTGTTCGATTTAGTTCTTACCCGACCTGATTTTTATCATTAATAAGTAACTCCGAGAAAGTCATCCTTTGCTTTACTTTTCACGAGCAAGCGTCCCGTCCTCTCAACTTTGTAGGCTATAGGTTGTTGTTTAGTTGAGAAAATTCTTAATTCAACCTGCGTTATAGGAATTTTACGCAATGGGGCTTCTTTCACTTGGTACACCTATGGAATGGGATGAGGCGAAGAAATACGCCGATTATGTCCGCACGCATGGAATCAAACAGTTCCTTTCTATTTATCATAATCTGAAGGACCGTAAGAAGGACCACTTGTTGTGGGGAGATGAGGTTTGCTCAACTCTGTATTTATTAACCTGGTTCCAGCTCAACTAAACTTTTTCTCTTTAAGATTGAATATATGGTAGTTGACTATGACCATGAGAACAAAAACGCTCGTCTCTCACTTCGTGCTTTTGACTTAATAAACGAACTTCAGAAGAGTGAAATCGAGGCAGCTACTAATCCAAAGTAACCTTACAGCTTTAGTGGTTTTCAATATTCTTTTTATTTATTCTGTATGTTATGTAGTATTGTCGTAGAAACCTCTTGGAGACCAGAATACGGTCGTTTCATGCTTGAAGGTTTGTTGTTTGTGCTGATTAAATTTGGGTAAAATGTATTGACGAGACGTCGTATAATAGGTACACCTGGTGCTCCTTATGGGGGTACATTGGACGACTTGCTATTAGTTGAGAAAAATATGGTTCTTCGGTATGTTTTACTGGTGAGATGAATAGAGAATAGAGGAACTGATTTGTTTGTCTCAAAATATGGTCTACAAATATTAGGAGAAACACAGTCATGCAATATATGAAAGAGAATGAGTTCCCTGTTACCGTTACTAGCTTCCCTCGTCTTGGATGCCCAGGCGAATTTTTGACCCCATATCATGAACCCAAGGGTGTCGCCGCTAGAAGCATGTTTGTCCCCGATGAGATTATTAATCCTCATGCTAGATTCCCGTAAGAACTCTTTATGCTATGTTGTTATCTTTCTACCATAGTTTCAACATCTAACTTGAAATTATCAGTACTCTTACCGCAAATATCAGAAAACGTCGACAAGCTAAAGTCGCCATCAATATGCCTATCTTCCATGATACCAACACTCCCAAACCTTTCATTGATCCAACCATTCCCCATGATAGAAATGTATTCCCTGAAGATAAAGAGGCAGGGGAAGGTGCAGCACTTCCCGACCATATTTATATGGATGCAATGTGCTTTGGTATGGGTTGTTGTTGCCTTCAAATTACTTTCCAAGCTTGCAATATCGACGAAGCCAGAAAGCTTTACGATCATCTTGCTACTGTGGGCCCCATTATGGTTTGTCCCAAACATGAAATAGTACAAGCTTAGCCTTCAAAATATTGAGATATCTTTTATAGCTTGCCTTGACAGCAGCTGCACCGGTTTATCGCGGATATCTTGCCGATGTTGATTGCCGTTGGAATGTCATTGCTCAGAGCGTAGATGATCGTACTCGTGAAGAAAGAGGTTTAGAGGTTGAATAGATTTCGATTCATCTTAAGTTATAAGCTGCTATATACTAAATCATTTTGCTCATTAGCCACTGAAAAACAGCAGATTTGTCATCCCTAAATCACGTTATGATTCTATTGACAGCTACTTATCAACTGACAAGATGTACAAACCAGAATACAACGATATTCCATTAGTCATTGATGAAGACATCTGCCAGGAACTGATGGACAATGGTGAGGTTTTCCTTGGTTTAAGCATTTTGGTTTTTTAATGATGAACGGGATATTCATTCTGCAAACAGGGATTGATGAACAGCTTGCACGACATGTGGCGCATCTTTTCATTCGTGATCCTTTGGTAATTTTCAAAGAACTCCTAGAACAAGACGACGAAGTTTCTTCTGATCATTTTGAGGTATGCCCAAAGTGGTGTAGTTATTTCTTAGATGGCAACAAACTTACATCTTGTGTCCTCATACCATAGAATCTTCAATCTACTAATTGGCAAACAATGCGCTTCAAGCCTCCTCCACCCAACTCACCTATCGGGTGGAGAGTTGAATTCCGATCAATGGAAATTCAGATTACTGACTTTGAAAATGCTGCTTTCGCTATATTCATCGTTCTGCTTACTCGTGCCATCCTCAGTTTTGGTCTTAACTTTTATATCCCTATTTCTAAGGTATTCCTTCATCACTTAGTTCAATAATCGACGGCTCTAAACCTATTTCTATTCATAGGTTGATGAAAATATGCAGACTGCTCATAAGAGGGGTGCTGCCCGCGAACAAAAGTTTTACTTCAGAAAGCATGTCTTCCAAAATGAAAACCAAGGTGAAACCGATGTTGAGAGTGAATACGAACTCATGACAGTAAACGAGATCATCAATGGAAAGGTAGATGCTACAGAATGTTGGATCATATGAGTTGTGTATTCTAAAGATATGATGTTAGGATGCCGGTTTCCCTGGACTGATTCCTATTGTCAATTCCTACCTTAATTCCCTCAATGTCGATATTGAAACCCGCCGCACACTTGGACGTTACCTCGATTTCATCAAGTGCCGTGCTGATGGTAAATTCATACACATAAAACGGATAACTTGCGTGTACTAATTGCCGCTTCGACTATAGGCTCTTTAATGACCGCCGCTACATGGATACGTCAATTCATTCAGACGCACCCTAGCTACAAACACGATTCTCATGTTTCACAAGAGATCAATTATGACCTGATGCGAACCATTGAAAAAATTAACAAGGGTGAACTCAAAGTCCCAGAACTTTTTGGTGACTTCGTATAGAGCAGCGCAAGAGAGTGTGAAGAGGATGACTCTTGATCTTTTCTCTAATCGTTATTCTTGGTTAAATAATAGTGTTTTTTCTCATCTAACCATCTCCTAATATGTTCCAGGGAAATTTTAAATATAGAAAATAAAAAGCCAATACTCTGTTATGATCATCGAATCAAGCACAACCTGATAGGTTCGGCGAAGTCCTTTATCTTCAAACAAGAAATCATATTTTAGCTCAATCAGGGGTAGGGGAGTCATGAGTCTGAGTTTGACTAGTCTCCGCAAATCAACCATTGAAAAAGGATTTTGATCAGTACCCAGTTCGATTAGGTTTGACAACCTTATCGGCTTTAGAGAGATACAGACACATCAATCTTTCAATTTCCTCCAGTCGATGCTCCAGTGTAAGCTCTGCAAAAGGAGGGTAAGTAGCATGAGCAATCATATACTTAACTGGATGTATCTGCTACTAACCTGCACCGTTTTCGTTAAAAGTTGATGGATCAGAATTCATTAGATTTGATACTGGATTCCTATTTAATATCGATTGCACCACTCCCCAGCTTCTGTACCTCCCTAAGCCAAATAATATCACGTAAAGTGTAAGACTGAAAAGAAGTCCGCTGAATACATGCCCAAGAAACTCAACGTTTAGGAAAGATGGTCGTTCGATTGTGTGAACCACAGTGAAAGTCTGGGGAGTTATGTCTAGGGTACAAAATTGTGAGGGAGAGGTGATCGAGGTTGTGGGTAATAAGGTATAAGAAAAGTGGTTAGTAGTAGTATTACTAAGAGTGGTGTGCAAATTCTGCGAATAACTTAACAGCCAGGATTGGTGTGCTGATATAGGTGTGGGTATGACTCTATCAGTTCCTACTCCAAGGAAAAACTGATTGATTTCTGGTTCATTTGGAGAAGGTTGTGGTCTTAAGGTGATTCGGATCAGAGATTTCCCAGTAATATCTCGTGCGAGTCTAAGTGAAATTCTCGGACGAAGAAGATAGCAATGATGCCATGGCAGGGTATCTTTAGCAATTTCATTCTCAAACATCTCAGTAGCTGAAAAGCCCACGCCTAGATCTCCTGGGCCATAGTTGACACTTGGATCCAGATTCACTTGAGCCTCCGTACAGATCCGAATATCTAATAATTCCAGTAGGATTCCAGTAAGTATACCATTGTTTATCACAATGAAGTTCTCCCTAAGGGTTACCAATCGATCACTATTCCTTTATGTAAGCACAAATAAAACCTTTCATACCAGGCGGTGATAGATATTCAGGTTCGTATACAAGCCGTTGAATCACCGGTGTATAGTAAGAGTCACTTCTCTTCAGGACCAAGAAGTAGGTGTACCCCGAAAGGAACGCAAGGATCAGGACCAAAAGAGCAATACGAACAGGCGTAATCGGATTCTGGGGAGGGAAAGGGTCCTCTTTACCAAGCTTTACAGACACTAAGAAAATATTAGTATATGTTTATACCAGCAAACCAACTTGGTAAACAACCCACTCTATCTAATAACGTTTCTGAAATAACCAGCCACAGCGGACAGTCGAGGTATGATTGATGCTATCACTAAGCTGTAGGGAAAGTTTAACGTTAGGAAGTCAGAGACAGAGTGTCAAAAGATAGAGAGAAATGCCATAAAGAGTTAAAGAGTTTGAACGGTTCCCAACTACCGATAAAAAGGAGTTAAGAGATAGAATCAATGCAGGCGTTATGAGTAAATGTAACTAAATGCGGCTGAGCAGCCTCCTTATTTCCTACGAGTATGGAATCACCTCAGATCATTCAATGGTCTTCATTTGAATACATCATATGCACAGAAAGCATGAATGAATGATTGTATGGACTACTGATGTTCAGGGCATTCTGTTCTTTTCTACTTAATAGCTCAGAACTTTTTGAATGCTCGATCACACAAATTAGGATTAGATTAAATGCATTCAACATTGAGATTCGCTGAGTATAAAACCTACGCTAATCGTCAAACCATTTTGAATACACAAATGAAAAGACCTACTTGTATTGTCAACGGTTATCACAATAACATGAATCCTTTGAGGTATTCCCATTAGAACTCTAGAGAATGTTGAGCCTACCAAAAAGGCATTGCCACAATGAACTATCCACTTTCTTGAATTAAGCCATTAAAATGCTACTGGTTAGCTTAGCGCTTTCGGGTATTTCAGCTAATATGGGCATCAGTGGTTTTCGGACATCAGGCAATCATCAGTAAGGAGAATAAAACCGCCACTATTTTTCTGGTTTAATGCCAACTACTGGATCTTCCTCAACAATAGCTCTGTGAGGACAAAAGGGTGCATATGTAGCCAAATGTCCTTTACTCCTTAACCCTTATTTTTTGCTCTATCTGCACCTGTCCGATTCCACTGTTCCATTCGGGGATCTCCTTTTTGTCTTGGTTAAAACTGTTACTCCTTCCTATCCAGTCATCGTTCTCCCTTTCTGTGTATTTACTACAGCCCTTATTTCCCTTCTTTCTTACTATATCCAGACTCAAAATAGAGTTCTATACTTACGACCCGATTGAATATAATTATCTCAGTCGACCCATTAGATTATTGCTTTTTTAGTTCCTTCCGATCCTTCTCTATTTTTGATTCATTTCCTCTTCTTGTTGCTTTACAACTAATAGACTCCATCTGATTGTGAATTCTCTATATCATGTCGGGAGCGGGGACTTCTCCGAATACGCAAAATACCCAGCTAGATCTATCATCACTGGAGAATCTCTCAGATGAAATCGTAGTTCAATCCTTAAAGCATCAGTATGACTTGAAAGCTCCTTACGTTAGGATAAACAGCTCAGTCTTGGTGTCGGTTAATCCACTTCAAAAATTGGTTATCTACACTGATGATATTGCTCAGAAATATGTCGAATCGTGCTACCGGAATACCGCCGGGAATCCGCAAGTTTTACCATGCCACATATTCGAACTTTCTGCGAAAGCATATCTTCACCTTCGCAGGACCGGTCAAGATCAAACTATAATACTCAAGTAAGCTTTATTCGTTGATTAGCCTTGATCAAAGAATGTGCCTGGATTAACATCATTGCATATCACTCTTAGCGGGATAACAGGAAGTGGAAAGACAGAATCCTATAAATACCTTTTGAAACAGCTATGTAATCTTACCTCCCATTCCAAGAAGGATTCAAAAGTCCACGAGCAGGTTCAAGTCGCGCAAAACATTTTAGAGGCCTTCGGTAATGCAAAAACACTTCACAACGCCAACGCCTCAAGATATGGGATGTTTCAGGAAGTCCAGTACAATGAACGGGGTAGAGTCATAGGAACAAAGACATTGACATACCTCCTGGAGAAATCACGAGTTACTAGTGCCATTGAAGAGGAGAGAAATTTCAACATATTCTACTATCTACTATCAGGAGCCACTTCAGAAGAAAAAGCACACCTACATCTCCAGGAACCCGCTCATTTCAATTATTTATCTCAAACACAATGCTTTCGAATCCCAGATGTAGATGATCAAGCACGCTTCAGTGAACTTAAAGACTCAATGAAAGCCCTTGGTTTAAAAACGAAAGTCCAACTTCAGATTTTCCGTCTACTATCTGTAATCCTTCATCTAGGAAACCTGGAGTTTGTCGATCAAGAAACGCAAGATTCATGCACGATAAAAAGCCATGATCTCTTAGAGATTATCGCAGAATTTCTGGGTATATCGTCTACATCCCTCAGTGATGCCCTGACCTTCAAATCAGTTATGATAGGCAAGGATATATGTACAGTATTTCTAGATGCCAAGAGTGCCAGAGACCAACGGGATTCTTTGGCACGTGGTTTCTACTCATTGCTTTTTACCTGGCTTGTTGAGGCTATTAACGGGCGTATTTGCCGAGACAAGGTGGCAAACTTTATTGGGATCCTAGACCAGTTTGGTTTTCAGTCCTCGAAGGATAACTGCTTTGAAGAATTCTGCATTAATTTTGCTAATGAAAAATTGGAGCAGCTCACTTTCACGCATATATTTGATGATTCATTTGGTATGAATGCCGAGTTGATCAGTGAGGGAATACAAATACCTCGTATAAACTATACCAACAATATTCAATGTATTGAGCTGTTATGCGGCCAAAACGACATCGGATCGGAGAAGAATCTACTGTCACTACTAGAGGAGCACTCACATGATGAAAGCCAGCAGGACGGAAAAGAATCGCTTGGATCTCTGATTCAAACCTCCTTCAAGAAGCACCCTTCTCTATTTCTTGTAGGATCAGACGATACCCAATTCGGAATAAGGCACTTTGCAGGATCAATAGAATATTCAACCGACTCCTTCAATGAGAAGAATTTAGACGCTTTATCCGCAGATTTTGTCAATTTATTCCGAGGAAGTTCAGCAAGTTCGAACTCCTTTATTAATGAGCTTTTCAGTAGTGCTGCTGTAGCTACTGAAAGTCATCCTCGTAACAAGAACACCGTCATTTCGGCTCAGCATCCAACAAAACCGATGAGACAGCCAAGTCGCAGATACAAGAAATCCGAAGATATAAAGAAATCCGCCAACAGAAGAGCAGCCAAATCTACAACAGTTATAGCACAACTGAATTCCACCTTAAACGAGTTATTTACTACAATTGAAGAGACCAAGGTCTGGCATATCATCCACATCAAGCCAAACCAAGATCAACCAGATTTTGATGCTAAGAGTGTTAAGGCTCAGATTCAGGCCTATGCACTAACAGATATCGCAAAAAGACTGGCTATTTGTTTTACCACAAGTTACGAATTTTCAGAGTTCCTTGATAGATATCAGCCTGTATTTGAGCAACTTGATCTTGACGAAAACCGAAGCAACATTCAAAAGATTGAGGCTGTTAAGGCGATAAGTGGATGGGATGATATTGATGTTTGCTTAGGAAGCAACAACAAAGTCTTCTTAAGTGAAAGTGCATGGAAAAGACTTGAAGACAGTTTACGGTCTGTAGAAAAGGAGCAACGTATAGCGCTGAAAGGTGGAACCCCAGGTGACAACGAATCTTTGATGTCTGGGGTTAATAATCGCCATCCAAGTGAATTGCCAATTCCAGGAGGCCACCTAGACCAGTCTCTATCTCCACATTCTCAATACTATGATGATGGTGCTAGTTTCATTAGCGAAGAACCTTATGATACTCAGCGCAACTTTCATGGAGCTTATGGTCATTACGGAGATGATGACAACAGCGTCTTAAGCGGCGAATATGATTCAAAGAACCAACCGACCAAGTATGAGAAATAAGTTTCATTCAACGTCGGCTTATTTTAAACATCTTCAATTTCTAGATATGTGAATAATGGCATTGAACTTACCAAAGTAGGCCATTCCGAGACTGGCATGAAGCCTAATGAGCAAGTGATCGAGATAAAACCAGTCACCCGAGTTCGTAAATGTTGGCTAGGAAGTACATGGGCTCTTACATGGTGGATTCCAACCTTCATGATTTCAGCCTGTGGTTTAAAGCGTCCAGACATCCAGATAGCTTGGAGAGAAAAGGTCGCACTTTGTCTTATCATCCTTTTCCTTTGGGGAATCATGATGTTCTTCATCATAGGCCTAGGTTTACTGCTCTGTCCCAGAGTATACTACTACAATGAAACAGATGTCGGGTATCATACCGGCAAAGGTGACCTGTATGTTTACATGAAGGGAAAGGTTTATGATATATCCGATTTTGCGATGCAAAATCATGGTAAAAATATCCAAAACCCTACTGGTGCTCGCTACGATCAAATGGAAGCGTATGGCGGTCTAGATGTGGGCAACGCATTCTCGATTCCTCTGAGCACAATGTGCGATGGCCTTGTAACCGACCAAAGGATGGAACTTACAACTAACGGGACTGTCGATCTAGTTCCTCACGTCACTGGTCAGAAGACGCCAGATCGTACTAGTCCCTTAGCCAGTCCAACGTGGTTTTACGATGTTGCACTGCCTAAAATGAAAATGATGCAAAAAGGAGATATTGCCTTTGAAATTAAAGACATTGCTGACGCTGCAAAAGCCGGAAACCGTCAATGGGGAATTATTGATGGCAAAATATACGATCTTTCGCTCTATTTCCTAACACTGGATAAGAACTCGATCCCAAGCGCTGGGGTACCTGATTTTCATTTTCTCGACAACCAAGTTTATCAAATGTTCAAAAATCCTGAATTGGGGCCCGATCTGACCAAGATTTGGAAGGAAAAGGTGAAGATGGATGCACAGACTAGAGCTCTGACAATGAACTGTTTGAACAAAGCTTTCTATATCGGAGTCGTGGATACTCGTAAAAGCGTTCAATGTATGGTAGCATATTGGATTCCGGTAGGCTTTGCGGCAATTCTATGCGCCGTTATCATTATCAAGTTCCTCGCAGCTCTTCAACTGGGATCAAAACGTAGGCCTGAAGATCTTGACAAATTTGTTATTTGCCAGGTTCCCTGTTATACCGAGGGGGAAGATTCTTTAAGAAAAACCATCGATTCACTTGCAGGACTTGATTATGATGACAAACGTAAACTTTTGTTTATTATTGCTGATGGAATGATTATCGGCAGTGGTAATGATCGTCCGACTCCGAAGATAGTGTGCGACATTTTAGGAGTCGATCCTAATTACGATCCCGATCCATTTAGCTTCCAGAGTATCGGTGAAGGCAACTCTCAGCATAACATGGGTAAAGTTTACTCCGGTCTCTATGAATATGAGGGCCATGTGGTTCCTTATGTTGTAGTCGCCAAAGTCGGAAAACCATCAGAGCGCAGTAGACCAGGTAATCGAGGAAAACGTGACTCCCAAATTATTTTGATGAATTTCTTAAATCGGGTGCACTTCGACGCAGAAATGTCTCCGCTTGATCTTGAAATTTATCATCATATCAAGAATGTAATAGGGGTCAATCCGGCCTTCTATGAGTACATTTTAATGGTTGATGCTGATACAGAAGTACTTCCGGATTCGATGACGCGATTAATAGCGTGTATGATCCATGACGGTCGGCTTATTAGCTTATGTGGAGAGACACAACTGGCAAATGAAGGATTCTCTTGGGCCACTATGATCCAAGTCTACGAATACTATATTTCGCATCATTTAGCGAAAGCCTTTGAAAGCTTGTTCGGGAGTGTAACCTGCTTGCCAGGCTGCTTTTGTATGTATCGAATTCGAACAACTAAAGGCTCCCCGCTGATAATTGCAAATCAAGTTATTGAAGAATACTCTGAAAATAATGTCGACACTCTTCACAAGAAGAATCTCCTCTCCTTAGGTGAAGATCGGTACCTTACAACTCTGATGCTAAAGCATTTTCCTCAGTACAAGATGAAATTCACACCCGACGCCGTATGTTTGACAGTGGCACCAGAGAAATGGGAAATTCTATTGTCACAGCGTCGTCGTTGGATCAATTCAACGGTTCATAATTTATTCGAACTTCTATTCCTACCAGACCTTTGTGGCTTTTGCTGTTTCTCTATGCGGTTTGTGGTTTTCCTGGATTTATTTGGAACACTTATCATGCCAGCTACGGTGGTCTATCTATTCTACCTTATTATCGCTGCCATATTCCACATTAGTGATTTAAGCAAAGTGGCTTTGATCATGTTTGGAGTTGTTTATGGATTACAAGCTGTGATTTTCATACTAAAACGACAATGGCAACATATTGGTTGGATGATCATATATCTCTTAGCCATGCCCCTCTTCTCCTTTGCTATTCCCCTATACTCCTTCTGGCACTTTGACGATTTCAGCTGGGGAAATACGCGTGTCGTGTTGGGAGACAAAGGTGAAAAGAAGATCATATCTAATGAAGAGCCCTTCGAGCCAAAATCAATACCGATGAAAAAGTGGAGTCAGTTCGAACAGGAGGCTTGGGAGGCAGGGTCTAGTATATCCAAGGAGTCTTATGGTGCTCGTAACTCTCATCAACAATTTGGAGGAAGTCAACTTGATGCAATGTCTATTCATAGCGGTTCTCAATACGGCGCCTACGGCTCTCAACTAGAGCCATACCCAAGGGAGCACTCCAGAATTCGTGCTACTGCTCCATCAGTGCATCATTCAGTTCAACAAGGTAGATCACCATCACGCTCAAGATCACCAGCTCCTCCTGGATATGCTGGATCTGTAGTCAGTGGCTATGGGCCAGGTTCCGAATACTATCCAAGCAGCTATTCACCATATCCTCATGACGCCATTTCAGAGCCCAGAAGCTCATACATGACTGGAGCACATAACTACGGCCAGCAAATTATATCGCCTTATACTGTAGCCTCGCCTTACGTCCCTCCAGCCTCCCGCCCCATGAGTGAGATGGATCCATATTCACCATACATGGGGCAGAATGCCTCGGTTATATTCCCTAGTGATGATGAATTAGTCACGGAAACTAAACGGATCCTGCAAAATGCCAACCTAATGAATATCACTAAGAAGCAAGTCAGAGAACAGCTAAGCAGTGTATTTAACATAGATCTTACGCCACGAAAAGACTATATCAATGGGATCATAGAAATGATATTACAAGGGCAGGTGTAAAAACGTGCACTTGGTCCACTCTCGCATCAGTTACCTCTATTATCGACTCTCCCGCAAAAATGACCAAAGAAATCGGATTTCTGATGTTAGACGAAAGAGTAATATCGTGTATTCTGATTTGGCCATAATACTTTATATTTTAGCAAATAGTATTCTAATTCCCCCCTCCTCCACTCATATTCACTGTACTTTCACTCTTTCAGATACAACGCAGAACAATAAATGGAACTTTCGTTGTTAATTGAGGATTAGAGATGCTTGTGTGGAGGTAGATAGGCTAGGTATGCTAATTGGCAAGAAACATCGAGCCATTAGGGTTAGGGTATTGGAACTTAAAGCGGCAATCTCGTAATTTGAATGAGAAATTAGACTACAGAATCTAGATTTCAGGTAGTTACGCAGCTAGTTGCGGATCAAACTTCAACCATTTCTTCCATCTTGGGTAAGTAACACCAACCAGTTCATAGAGAGGTGATCTTGCGTGATTTGAGGTCATGTAAGAGGATTTCTGGTATCCACCAGCAAGGCAATGGGAAAGCGGGATTGTGGGATTGTGGGATTGTGGTGTGATCAATGCTAGTTCTTAGCCGTCTAACTGCTAAAGGTTTTTCCGGGATACCTTTATTTGGAAATCGACAGATTGGGAAGGTCACAAATGGCGTGATGGTCGAATATAATTGGGATGAGTATATCGAGACTAAGAAAATGGTCGATGCTTCAGGTGATTGGCCATGTCCGTCTAGCATCTATGAACAAAATCTTATTGTCATTGGTCTACTTGGACGGCATCGAGCACACCATCGACACCTTAACTCCCGCCATCCTGGTGGAAACCATATTGGTTAGGAGAATTTGTCTAATACTGGCAGGTGATACATCAATCAAGGGAAATCATCAAGGAATGGGTGTTATTGCTTACTATTACGACCTTACTATTACGACGTGACTTCGGTCAGTAATTTCGACGGTATAAAGCTCACAAATGGTGCCACTTATTTTTATTAGTGATCGACTGTTGAAAAGTTCTTTTGAGCCTCTCGCATATTGTATAGTTCTTTTAATTTACGCTCAAATGGAGTCTTTAACGAAGGCAAAGAGTTCCTATGTACCAAACTCTGAGAATACCAACCCTGCTCCCTGTTGTAACAATAACTCGTCCAAAAGCTCCTTCAAACCCCTTTATATCTCCAACACACTACCTATGCCTTTG
The DNA here is from genome assembly GCA_000697455.1 of Basidiobolus heterosporus B8920. Taxonomy (NCBI): domain Eukaryota; kingdom Fungi; phylum Basidiobolomycota; class Basidiobolomycetes; order Basidiobolales; family Basidiobolaceae; genus Basidiobolus; species Basidiobolus heterosporus. The sequence goes on along the minus strand of JNET01030414.1, from coordinate 4,535 downwards.
GATCTGAATACATTAGAATGCATGACTGGTAAGTTCAGTTGTCTTTTTTTGGTCGTCTACGCGTCTACCTTTAAAGTACTTAGTCTAATTGGTTTGTTCCACTCCTTAGATGTTACTGTAAATCTTATAAACGGAGTGTGGTCAAAAAAGTTCGGTTCGGAAATCGACCAGGCGGTCACACTTGCAGAGTTTGTTCTAGAGACTGCTAAGCGCTCTAAGGTGACTTTGGGCATTTGGTCTCTTGGGTTATTGTATCTTTTAAGACTTCAGCCTAAAGAGGCATGTTTCGAGGAGTCAAGTTTTGTGGATTTCGCACGTTGTGGAAGGCGAATGTTTATGGCCTCTTTAATGGCAGCTTCGAAATTTACCCAAGACAAGAATTATAAAAATCGCACCTGGGCCAATATCATGGGAGTCAGTGTTGCTGAAGTGAACTGTATTGAGTTGACATTTTTGAAATTAATCGACTATCAACTCATGGTCCCTGAGAGTATCTTTCTTCGTTGGGAGGGGTTTCTGAGGAATCAGATTGTTTCCCATCGGTCCAAGGTTGAATCAATCACAGAAAAAACGGAGGAGAAACCCACACGGTGTCTTAGGTTCTCTCCTTATGAGGTTAGAGTCTCTTCTGCTCGATGTAAGAATCACAAGCATAGAAATACGGTCAATCAATGTGGTGAGAACAAGGCTTCTGTAGAGAAGAGAAAACCCCAAAGCTCCCTATCTTTCTTGTTAAACTCTCCACCTAAAGAAGCCCTTTCATCTCCAGAGATCTCAAATCTACCTGATACGACCCCTTCTGTTCATTCCAATAATGTCTACTTGACCCCATAACTTCAAAATCTTCTATACACCGAGCTCACATACCACCTATTGTTACTCTCTAGTTTTGCATTCTCTCGTTTAGAAAGAATAATATTTCTCATCAAGTTTGTGCCCATGTACCATAGTATTACTGTATAATAAACTCATACCCCATTTCAAAGTGTGCAGATTTAATAGATTTAGGCTCAGGATACTTGGTTAAGCTCCATTCCGTAAAAGGTTGATATACCTTGGAGGCGGGAAATGGCGGGAATGAGAGTACCGACATTGAGTATGTATTGGCTGCAATCGGTTGAACCCATCTAGCCAAGTAGGATTAACCAGGATGTATGCCTAAAATTCGGCTTTAACCGAACGTCCCGGATTTGATACTTGCTTGAATTTAAATACAAACTACAGTATTGACACCAAGTCTGACACGCGTTTGTTATAGTACTTTCATGCCAAAAATAGCACCAGAGGAACGTTGGAAACGTACGGTATTGGAGAAACCAAGCATATTCGAAGTTGAGAAAGAATTGGTTGTAAGGTGTAAAATATGTGAAGTAGGCATAAAGTTACGGAGCAGTTTGGATTCACTTTCAATCTTGAAACACGAAAAGACAGAGAAACATAAGCGTAACTTTCTTTATCTTCAAGGTAAAAAGTCCTTTACTGTTGTGTTGTTATTTGCCTGACCAATCCAAAAAATAGGTGCCTCTTTATCTCATCAAGCCACGCCATCTGAGGCGGAAAGCTCTGAGGATAGGGAAGAGACATGTGAACCTCAAAAACAACCTCCTGAAGTACAAGTATTAGCTTCAAGCATTGTCTCTGGAGAAATACGGTTGGCGCTTCAGCATGCCACAAAAGTGGTGGAAGATTACGAGCTACCTTGGCGTCGAACCGTTAATTTCGATATACATAAACAAAACTTAAAAGACTTAGTTGACCTGGCTTACGAAAAATTATATGAAGACAGGGAGGTGACCAAAGTCAAAGCCATCCTTTTGGAGAACACTGCCTCGATTATATTAGATGATAATGATTTGAAAGTATTGCAAAGTGGAGATGTGGTTGTATTTCACTTTGTCCCTTCACAAGAATGATAAATTATTATAATTATTATTATTGTGATGTTATATTCTTTTGAATCTGTTCTATAGCCAGCTAATCATCATGAAGGACATGTTTACAATTTGAAGCTTCAACACAAAGCCTATCCCGTATAAACCCGCAACTCGTACAATGGATGGAGCGGCTAAATATCGGGTGAGAGAGCATCCGAGATTGATGTAGAGCGGTTGAGCAATTGATCTAGATTGCCTCCATGTGGTAAACAATTGAAATGAACGCATTCTTTCCTGTGAATTAGAACGATGAAGAGTGCAAATATTGGGAGTTATTTGTGCAACATCAACGACTGACTGCCCATTACAAAGTATGACTTGCAATGTTCTGGCCCATTCTATCTCAATTCTTTGGGTGTGGCACCGGGAAACCTGATTTCTGGCTCTTATATGCCTATGCACTCGGAGTAACGTAATTGCTTCCCCTTGTCGTGGAATGAAACCAGTTCTTTGTTGGATTTCTTTTGTTTCCACTATTTCATATCGTATTGTTAGTTCGCTAGATTAAGAGAAGCGATGTTCTCTCGAATGTTCACCTCAGTTGTTCCAGGTGTCCGCCATGCTGTAGCCATCCTGGACGAACCGTTATCTGCCACTGCACATAGACGTGCAGGTCATACCCATTATAGACCTATGACAAACTATCATTCCATTCATTTAACTAAGCCGACTATTCTTCGCCCAGTTGAACAAGAGTTAGAGAGTGAAGAGCATTTCAAACCAGCGGTAGAACTCTCAGGTATCTATTGATCGCTCCGTTGTTCTTACTCTAGATATATGTAGCTAAGTGAGCCCAACATTATAGAAAACGATAACTCTTATCTCATTCAAGTTGAGCTCCCGGGCGTTCGGAAGAAAGACATCAGTCTAGAGTTCGTCGATGAAACAACAATGGTTGTCTACGGTACAGTTGAACAACGCGGCGGAATCTTGGATAGTTTCATGGGGATTAGGGATATCGATAATATCCCATCCAACGAGCTAGCCCATGCTAACCCTGGGTTTCCTTTCGTAGCTGAGGCTGATAAGCGCAAATATACTCGTTTTCAAAGATCTTTTGTATTTCCAGTCAAAGTAGAGATCGAAGAGGTCCGCGCCATGTATGAGGACGGAGTGCTCTTTATTCATGTACCCAAGGTGGATCTTCATAAGCCTCTTGCCAGGAAAATATCCATCGAATGTGGGCTATCCAAGTAATACCCATCGAGTGTAGGCCATCAAGTTAATCTGCCTTTTGTCTCACATATTGCCTCACATATTGCCTCACATATATTCTCTAAACGCTATATTCTACATTGTAACGCTAACATCCAGTCCTAAATTTAAGCAACAAATAAATTAACTTACCCAGTCACGTGTGAGCAGCATTTACTGTCTCCAGATAGGATAAAGGAGTGAAACAATAAGTCGTAATGGTTATCAAGTAGATCTCTTAGCTACATAAATACGATGGAAGAGAAGCTCAGGGCTAGCTATTTCACCAGTCACACTTCTCTTTACTACAGCTATGTTACTTCGCCCTTCGCCCAACACTAAGGTAAAGCGTTTCTCTTAAAGCTCAGTTAACAATGCACCACTTGCAAACATTTATTTTGTGGCAGCTTCTATCAGCACGTACTGTTATCAAGAGGTATCTTCAGACTACAAACCACGCGCAATACCAAGAATTCAAGCCCAGAGGACTAGTTGTCCCTTTGACCATGGTATCCATCCTTAGTCTAGGAACACTAGGGCTTATGAAGGCCACACTAGCCACTGATTACCAACAACCTGATATTGGCGAGGATTCATAAATCCGAGATTAATTATGAACAGACAATTGGCCAAATAAACAATTCTTAACAAGACTGTGAGAGTACGTAGTGTAAAATTAATAACATTTTCTGTTGTCTACAGTAGAGTCTACGGCATATATTATTAATAACCATCATTTCCAAATTTTACGATACTATCCGAGGAATCGATATAGTTTCGTTAGTCCGTTGGAGTACTACTGAGTGTTTCCAAAAGCAGAAAGAGTGATCCAACTCCAAAAGAACCTTGCTGACATGAAACTCGTGTTCATTTTATTCGACTTGTCATTAAGCGAGAACAGACATTATTTGGTTCAACGTACACAAAAAGCAGTAAAACATTCCCAGAATAGTATTACATTTCAGGGAAGTGTAAGCGTAACTACCATAACGAAAAAAAGAACCAAGTTAATAGAGTGAAATTTTTATGCAGACTTGGGAACTTCAGAGGCGACAGCGTTCTACAGGAAGAGAAGTTTAGTTGATTTCTTTAATACATAGTGTAGAGAAAATCTCTTGTATTTTACCAATTCTCCTTGTTTTCCATTAGCCCATTTAGCAAATTTAAGTCCCTGTTCCTCACGTTTTTGTGCGACAAGTCGTTGCTCTTGTTTCAAAGCGCTACGTACAGCTTTGGCGCAGATTTGACTGTATTGAAGGTAACTGTGGATGGAAACAAAGTATTTTCTTAGTCAAACATGGTGAACGTCTAGACAAATAGGTGAATAAATACCTAAGGTTGGCGGCTCTCCAGGCAAAGGCCATTTTTACTCTAACTAGTGAGGTTCAAAGAAAAGTAGTTGACAAA